>APFE031069410.1:375821-413210 GCA_000404065.3 Pinus taeda | reverse complement strand
ATAAATCTTTATTGATCTAGTTGTTGACCTTGGAGAGGCTAGAAAAGATCAATTAGAGCTTCTTAGCTCATGAAATTCCATGATATATGTATATCTTGACTCCATTAAGCCCAAGCAATAAGGCACCGATCCACGTATCTCTTTCGTGTTCAAAATAACGTTTATTTCCTTCATTTCTTCCAATTCTAGGCCTAAGCCAGAAAAAAATCTTAAGGCATCACACGAAATCATTTGTAGGGATCCAAAATTTTTGAAAATTGATCCACTATTGCATTGTAGTCTGCTTAAGAGGTCCTATAAATTTCAAGCAATTCCGACAGTGGAATCTCAAGATATAGCAAACTCTAGCCACAAGACCATTTCTTACCCTAGCTTGATTTTGGGTTAGTGACCCCATCAAGATCACTAAATCCAAATCTCAAAATAAAATATGTCCTTTGATCATCATCTCTTCCCTAATTAGGTCAAGCCCTTGCTTAGTTAATCAACTCCATTCCATTGACCTAATTTTGGGTCCACCTGGTCCTATGTGATCCCGCAACTTTACAACTCCAATTCCACAAACATAACGTAAAGGCCAATTCTCCATAAGGATTTTTTGGTCTAGTAAACATCTTGATGATATATATTCCCAAACCCTAGCCTCATGAATCCTCTTAGCCCTTCTTAGAGAGCATATCACCTTGCTTTTCAAGCAAGAAAGTCATAATGCATTCTCTCTTGTGAATAGGCCTTTGCAATCACTTCTTATCTTCCTATTTATCCATTCATCTAGTGATTCCCCTTATACAAGGTCTCCTCCCATCAGTGAAAGTCTGTAAAGAGAAGGCAGCCTTAACCGACGTGACAATGGGCTATCGCTCCAACCTATTAGTTTCCTTACAGGATCCCCTCTTAGAACCCCTGCTAGTTTGAGGGGTAACATTTTCATGTCGTTGTAGGGTAGACGAGACTGTTGATTTCGGATAGAGCATCGGATGTGCTCTTAGCCTCAAAATTTGCAGGGAGCCTAAGACACATGCATTCCACAATACCCAAAAATCGTTTTGGGAAATTCCACCCGGAGACAGTTTTATTAAAATAATTAATTAATTTTAATGGGTGTCTAAGTCTAAACTTAGGAAATTAAAATAATTAAAGGGTATTAATCAAACTACGGGTTAAACTTCTAGAAGAAGACGAAGATCAAGCCAAAATGATCTGAGCCATTGATTAGAATCTAATTTGGGTCGTTGGTTCTCAAAAGGAGGACTATAAGAGGAGGCTTGATGGGCATTTGGAAGACATACCAGTGAGAGATCAATAGATTGAATTTCTGATAGAGGGCAGTGCAGTAGTTGCAAGAGAATCGATTGAGAAGATTTCTTGCAGTGAGGGGCAAGGATAGTTCCAGTTGGAGAATTTCCTAATCCGGGAATACATTGCACGGGAGGCAAAGGGAGATCCGAAAGAGGTGGCATAGAGGCTACATTGGGCAGCGTAAGCTATCGCAAAAGCAACGCAGAGCCTGAGAGGAGATCTGTATTTTGCTGGAAAAGTCAAGTTCTGAAGCCGGAAGTCGTGGTGTGAGACCGAGAAGGCAAAAGTTGAAGTTCGAGAGGCAAAACGATCAGCAAAAGGATAATCAATGAATGAATTGAATTGATTTACAATGAGCAATGAAGCTCAATAAATAATACAAATGTATTTACAGAAACAACAAGTTTCTAATAAGAAGCTGCTAATAAGATCACAGACGATCTTATCCAAATAAAATACATGAATGAGCATTAAACACTAAAATAGCATTATTCTAATACCCTCCCTTAATGCTCAATCTATTTACAACACCTATAGACCCCCTGAATTTTACAGACTTATCAGGACCAAGGGGCTTGGTGAAGATGTCTGTTGGCTGCTCCGTTGTGGGAACATACAGCAATTGAATGGATCCATCTTCAACAAGCTGTCGAATGTAATGACAATGGGTTTCCACATGCTTTGTTCGTTCATGGAAGACTGGATTCTTGGCGAGTTTGAGCACTCTCTGATTATCACAGAACAAGGGAGTAGGATCTGCCCGGGAAACATCGATATCGGCAAGCATTAGTCGAAGCCAAACTGCATCACAAGATGCCTTAACTGCTCCCTGATACTTTGCTTCTATCGAGGAGAAAGCCACTGCCTACTGCTTCTTACTAGTCCATGTGACAGCACCGAATCCCAGATAAACACATACCCAGCTATAGATTTACGGTCATCAACCGAACCTGCCCAGTCAGAATCTGTGTAACCATTGAGTGTAGGATCTGAACTCCCAGTGTACAGAACTCCATAATCAGGAGTGCCACTCACATAACGCAGCACACGCTTCGCTGCTATCCAATGATCAGCCTTAGGAGCTATCATGAAGCGTGAAATGTAGCTCACTGCAAAACTGATATCAGGTCTAGTGGCAGTAAGGTAGATGAGGTTGCCCACTAAGTGCCTGAATAAAGATTCATCCACAAGTGGTCAGGATGATTGAGCTGAAAGTTTGAGCCCTGGTTCCATAGGAGTCATGGCAGGTTTGCAATCCTGCATTCTAAACCTGTCCACAATACTTCTAGCATACTTGGACTGAGAGAGAAAGATGTTGTTCTCAGTGTGCCAAACTTCAACCCCCAAACAGTAATGAAGAAGTCCTAAATATGTCACATCAAAAGTGTTGCACAAATCCTATTTGATCCCATCGATCAAATGTGCTAAACTGTCGATAATGATAGGGTCATCCACATAGACAACCACAAACAGAATATCATCACCAGGATGCTTGATATACAGGTTTGCATCAGATGGACTCCACCGAAAGCCATGATCTATTAGGTACTTATCAATTTTCATGTACCAAGCTCGAGTGGCTTGTTTCAAACTATAGAGTGCTTTGACTAATCTACAGACTTTTTTTTCTTGACCAGCAACCTTGAATCCTGGAGGCTGCGTCATGTAGACTTCTTCCTGTAAGTCACCATTCAGAAAAGCACTCTTTACATCCATCTGATGGACTTTCCAACTGAACTGAGCTGATAAGGCAAGGACGAGTCGTATGGTACTCATCTTGGTTGTAGGGGCAAAGGTCTCCTCATAGTCTATACCTTCCTTCTGTGAGAACCCTCCAGCAACAAGGCGAGCCCTATACTTGTCTAGGGTTCCATCAGCTTTGTATTTCACTTTATACACCCATTTGCAGCTAATGGGCTTCTTCCCTACAGAAAGATCAGAAAGGGTCCAAGTGTAATTCTTCTAAAGACTCTGGAATCCAGCTTCCATAGCTTGTTCCCGCTCAGGTATACCCTTAGCCTCTTAACAAATTTGAGGCTCAAAAAAACTGTGTAGGTTAGCCATAAGAGCAAAATTTACTGTAGGCTACTATTTGCTCTTATTTCTGGAAGTTTTACCTTCAAGGAGCTCATTATCTGGGAGATCACCAATAGTTTTAGCCCACCATTTAGGCCAGAGAGTAGAAGAACCAATATCTGGAGTTGGTGGAGGAGGCTCAAGAACAACAGGAGCAACGAGAGGAGGATTATTTTCCGGAGGGAACTCAGGTAGTGCATCATCAAATACTGATGCTGCATCATCCCTCCCAGGTCGACCTAACGTAAGAAGAACTTTGTGAGGCTGATCCTCATAATACTACTCAGAAGGAGGGGACTGAAAGAACCCTTTGTCTTCATCAAATACTACATCCCGACTGAAGATAAGACGATCAATGTCTATATCTATTAGCCTATCGGCCTTGTGGTGATCACTGTGCCCTGTCGTCATGAGTCTCTAGCTTTTGGAATCCAACTTAGAGCGCTTAGCAGCTGGAATCCAAACATATGCAACCGAGCTGAACACTTTGAGGTGACTGATCTTAGGCTTACGACTAGACCAAACCTCTTCTGGAGCCTTCCCCTTAACAACCTGAGCAGGTGATTGGTTAAGAAGATAGACAACAGTAAACACTGCTTCAGCACAAAATTTGTTTGGAACACTCCTTTTTTGTAACATGGAATGAGCCATTTCAACAACCGTACAGTTGCAATGTTCGACAACACTGTTCTGCTGAGGAGTGTAGGGTGTAGTTAACTGGCGTTTGATGCCATGGGTATCAAAGAAGTTGGAGAAAGCAAAAGAACAAAATTCCCCCCCGTTATCTGTCCTAAGAGTTATGATATTACAGCGAGACTCTTTTTCAACCAAGGACTTAAACTTCTGAAAGATACTAAATACATCAGATTTATGTTTTTAGAAAGTACACCCACATATTTCTACTGAAACCATCTACAATAAGCAAAAAATATTTGCAACCAATAACTGAAGATGTATTCATAGGACCACAAATATCAACATGAAGTAAGTGGAGAAACATAGATGCGCGTCAAGATTCTCCATCCTTGAATGAAGATCAATGTTGCTTGCCAGCCTGACAAGCGTCGCACACTCCCAAATGCTGAGTCTGAACCATACTTTTAAAAAACGGCCGTTCCGAAATGGAAACGGCCGAGTTGGTCCGTTCCATTGCCCTCCGGAGTGACTCGGTACAAAAAACGGCTTGAATTTAATTCTCTACTAATAGTTTCAAATCCTTCAATTTTCTAAAGTCTATATCCATGTCTTGAAAAATATATATCCAAGGAAAACAATGAAAATTGTCAATAAAGAAAGTTCCTCCCCAAAGAATTGAGTGGTCATAAACTAAAAAATGACACAATGAGCTGCTCCAATAGGTCAAGACACGTCTCTCTTTATGAAAAGACTTTCAATCATGATGTCCTGATATAAATCTTTTACAAACATTACTAGGTTGTTCACTCTACAGAAGGTCTTCAATATTTTGAAATGGTTTGTATGTCGCAAGGACCTGAAATTTGTATGACACAAATGATGATACCATAACCTACTAGTATTGTCAAAATTGGCCACAACAGAAACATATCCTTTGCCTCTTGAAAGAAAACTAGGCTTCTCCAACTTGTAGATATGGTCATATTTATCACAGTATTTGAAGGCAACCACTATAAATCCATCAACAATGTCTTTTATTCCCCATCAATACAGCCAAAATTCCATCTTTTTATTTGTGTGAATGATGACGTAAAATTTAAATAGAAAGCAGAGAGCTCTACTCATGGAACATGGAATTCCCCAACTTTTGCAGTGTCAATCAGAACATGACCACATACTAAAATATGTAAAGTTTTCACCATTAACCACTCTCTCCACTACAATGATGTTGAGAATTTTAGAGATGTCGGTGTTTTATCATATGCTTAACAGCTCCAGATTCGATAATTCATTCATTTGAAGTGGAGGAGGACCAATATGCAAAGTGCTTCGTAAGATGAATCCACTAGAAGATGCAAGACCATTATAAGATCTAAAAAATAAAATAGGCTTTATACTGCTGGAGTCTAGAACCATTGGAAAAACAGTTAGAAAATGGTGGTCCAAGAAAACCCTAGTTATACATTGTCAAATATGATGCTACTAGCGAATAGTTTTCTTCTCAGCTAACAGAATTGAGAGGGTAAGTTTTAGCCTGCTTTAAAACCATGTTGAGATTTAAAAGGGTCAACAAAAGAACCGATGCAACAAAGTCTCCACCAAGTTTCAAATAGCCTCCTCCCAACTGTGCTAGAAAAAAGTAAAAACCCAAACACAAGTGCTGCAAAACAGAAATATACAAGTGCACTAAGAGAGGCGCCAATCACAAGACAGAATGTCAAAATTAAGCACATTGACACTTATAATACTTTGTACTTCATATCAAGATGATGACAAGATGAGATATACAAATGAGCTTGAATTGATATATTGACACAACAAAAGTGAGGCATCCCCTCAAGAGGGCAATATAGGCCAACAAAACGAGGGCACACAGCCCAAGAGGTTGTTGACCCTACATATCGAATTTAAATATGTTAACCTTAACCATAACTAGTAATACAGAAGATAAAAAATAATAAAGAAAATGGCCTTAGCCATAATTACAAGTAATATTGAATCTTGATACATGAGATGTGGCCATATGTACAGATGACATAATATTTCCAATGCAAATCATGCAGTCTTAGACAAGTCTACGTAGACAGCTATATAAGCACTAGATATCTGCTTCCTTCTCAATGTTCAACACATAAAATACAAAGTGAAACACTAAAACGTTTGAACCAAATAAAGACAGATCTATCAACCCAAACTCCAGCATCACAAAATCATCAACTTGGATAGCAAAAACAGCCATGTATCAAACCTTGCATTCTCATATTGCTTAATGAACAAAAGTTCCAGCCAAAAAACTCAATGCATGACATCATTTTAGTTTGACATTGCAAATCATCACGTACAAGAACCACCAGTAACAGTGTCACTGCTGTTCTGTATAACTTTTTTTTGCATAAATAACCAATACTCCAAAAGGGAAATGGTATGACTGGAAATTTTACAAAAAATGGAGGGCATTAATCATGACTCAATTTGAATAACTCAAGCATGTATAATAATACCTCCTGTTCTTTTCTTTCCAGGAGGTGAACAGCCAAAAACTGGCAGTGATCTAGTGTGCATAGTTGAGTAACAATCATCTGAGGAGTTTGCATTGCTTAGCTTATTGTTTGATCGAGATTGCTGTTTGGGATGCTTGGATCCCTCATATTCTTCAGAAGAGTCCCCATCACTGTTGCTTATATCCTGCAAATAAAATAGGGTTTTTTTATTATTATCCACCTTCCCATATATGAATCATCTTCCTTGTCTAAAATATACCATATGGTTGGTTATCAAATTTTCTAACTAAAACAGGAGAACATAATCCAAAGCCAAATATGCTGAGAACACAAGCTTTTAAGCTATGTAGATGTCAACTACAGAAAAATCTTTGAAAACAAAAGTCAGAAAGCCAACAATATAAATTATGGGCATGACTCCTTTCATCCTGGAAATCAAAATGAGTTATCCTGCATGTATGAATCTGCATTTAAGTAGAATTCTCCATCAGCAAAAGAACTTCATAGAAATCTCATTTGGTTCACCACGGCCTTCATTCCATGACACCATGTAGATTAGATAAGATAAAGCAAGAAAAGTTTATTAATGTCCAACAAAAAGTAGGTTATTCAAATAAAAGAATTCAACTCCAGTGGGAAATAGACCATCTAGTAAATCAACAACTGATAAACATCAAAACCAATTCAACACAAGTAGCCACAAAAATCCGTGGTTGACGATTCAAGCATATAGATTTTAAATACTGTAATTATAATACTTGTTATAAGCCATCCTTTCTTTACCCTTAAGTCCATATAATTATTTGCATTCTATAGTTACTTGTCGTGAAGGCATGTACCACACAAGAAGAGCTAGAATATTAACATCATGAAAACGGTCTCCAACCTTCACATCTTGGAACATCGCTCCACCAAAGAAACATGTATAAGGATGTCCAAAGTTAATGTTGTTTCTTTCTTGTTCTTTCTTTACCGAATTCCTGTTTTAATGTATGCTGGCATGGTTTATTGTTGTTGAAGTTTCTAAGTTTACTTAGTTAGAAACCCTCCATGCACTTTATCTGATTTATTCCTACCTACTTGTTATTTTCCTTAACAAGTTATTTACAATGTAAATACTGAAAATAAACACTAGTGCATGCTCAACATATTACAGATCAGCAACTAAAAAAAACAAGAATAAACACACCATATGACACCATTATTTTTGGACTAATGTCCTCGGGAAAACCCAATGTAGGAAAACCGGTGCAACTATTTGAGGGTTTTCTTATTAAGCATATACCAAAGTACAATCTGGGTGCCGACACTGGCCTACCCAACAAAGAATTTCCTTGACAGTAAAACCTCACAATTTCTAACAAATCTACTGGCTGAAACCCCGAATAATCCTTCCAGCAGCTACTCAGCACCAATCTGCCCCAAAAACCCAAGCGCCTGCCTAATCTAGACTATGTCACCCTCTCATAGCTCAGCGTTGGCCCTGCGTCAGCCCCAGGAGGCCCTGCATCAGCTCTCTGAGCCTCTGCATCAGTTATGTTGGCCCCTCTAGTGCTCTACACAACACTTAGTTGCCTTCGCATGGCCCTGCGTGAGCACTGGCTACTCCTGCGTCTCTCTCTCTGGCTGCTCTGCTGCTATCCCGACACTAACTCTGCCTCTTTGTTTCTCTGTACTCAATGCCCCTCAGTTTCTCTCCCAATCACTGATTCTATCTCTCTTAGCAAACCCCGCTCTAGAGAATAGAATGATTGACCACTCTGGTGTATTCTCCAAGTGATCCTCGAGCCTTCTCTTATACTTTTCTTGTTGACATCTAAACAGCCGAGATTAAGTCCCTAATCAACGGCTAAGATTATATCTGGCTTGATCCATGTCTTTTGGACCACTCTAACACAAATTCATATTAATACACATTAATATTTTATTTTCCCTAAGTTTAGAGTTAGGGACTCCATTAAAAATATTAATTATTTTAATATCTCTTGATTTGTTTAGAATCTGTCCAAACCCTTTCCGAGTATTGGAGATCTCATGTGCCCCAACCTCTCCACCAAATTTAGTGGCTAGAGCACATCCAATGCTACCCCAAATCAACAATTGTAATTTAACCTAAAGTCGTATACCACGGATGTTTAGCATCATTTCTCCATAAAATACCACCATTGCACTCCTGAACCTTACAAGTATCATGTCATTCTTCTTCTTCCCAAGGAGGAAATACACCTTAGTGCTACTTGTGGACAATGTCTGTAATCTTCAATTCCAGCCACGTGCCAAGCAAAACTGTGGGTAGTTGTCAGTTTTTACACCCATTATTACACTTTATTACATTTTATTTTTCAGGGCAAGGTCTACCTAGTCTCCTCCTTGGCACTAGTGCCTTAGCAACCAGTACAGCTGCAACCCAATTATTAAAATCAACCCTCAAATTGAAAACCAGCTTTATGGAAGCATTGTTTTCTCCTAGGGGGGTTAAAATTACTGCTTGTTTGAAACCATGGTTTTAACAATTTCTAGCACTGTGACAAAAATCTTAAAATTAACCCTTGAATCAAAGAGACTCTACTAGTAGTGTTATTTGGCAGCTCAGGGACAATTCCCTCCTTTGGACAGCCTTCCTCATCCAAAGAAGACCGTCTTTGCCCTTGGAAGAATTTAATTTGGTCAAGGAAAAATATTAATTTTAATGGAAAACCCACAAGTACAAAAAAGTACAGGTTGCCCTAAAGTCATAATTGGGTCTTTAAAGAAGCATTGAAATCCACATCAAGGCAACCTCATTTGGACATCACATCAACACATCTTCTCTTCTCTCTCCTCTTGTGATTGGTTTGTACAGGTCTGCAATCAAGGAAGCTGAGCTCACACGTGTGAAACGAAGGAGGCAATCCGAAATTTCTGCATTCACTTTTCTGCTTGGAGAGTTTGACCAGCCATTAACCATGTTTGACTTGCAAAATTTTGATTTTTGGAGTCTGAATTTTTCTATGGACAAACCAAACTTTTCTGGGCTGTTTGACTGAACTTGACCGCAGACATTTGACTTTAGTTTGACTGCAGGTTTGACAACAGATTCTCTCTCCTTTCACTGAGCTGCTTTTGGGACTGTTTTGACTTGACTTTGACCAGCAAAGGAGGCTGAATATTTTGACCTTTGACAGAGCTGATTTGCAAGCTGTTTGACCATTAACTTGAGGACTGGTTAGGGCATCTTTGACTGCTGTTGACTGCTGTTGATTTTTGCCAGAAATTGCAGAATTGACTTGTCGACCAGATTTGACTTTTGGGCTCATCTCTTGGGTATTGGTTACTGAATTGTTGGATAGTCAAAGCTGGTGACCTTTGACTCATTATTGTTGAATTGGAACATTGTATCTCTCTGCAGAACATTTGATCACAACCTAATAGAAGAATTTGAAAGGGTTTTCCCCCTTGTGGGGTTCTTCCCTTGCCTTTGACCAAATCTTGCGTCACTTGTCATTGCTCTTGGCTGTCTTCTATTGCTTATTAGATTCACTGTTCTATCTACAATTGCTATTGTCATTGGAAGATTATTTTTGTTTAAAAGTGATTGCTAACTGAAGAAAGAATTGGGCAAAGTAATTGTACTAAGCCTAGAACAGTGGAAAATTAGCATCACCCTTTTTACTGCAGACTTAAAATCACAATCTTGTTGAATCTATGGCACAAAAAAAAATCATTATTGCAATCAAAATCATATTACTCAACCCCACGCCACAATCCCCCTCCTTCTCAGATATTTTATAAGAAACCTTTAAAAAACAACAAAAACATAATTTCTTTTAGAAGAACTTTATATATATATACGAAAGAAAAAAATTATAAAAATATAGATAGAATCATAGAAAGATCAAAAATAATATAAACACAAATTTAAAACATTAAAAACAAAAGAAAGAAATATTAGAAAAATATTGCAACCAAACTTACAAAAAATATTAAATAAATGAAAAAGAACAACATTAAAGACCTTACTATAAAAGAACATATGTTAAAAAGATAAACCTATATATATATAAGCACTTTAAAAAACCTATTAAAAGATAACAAGAAAGTCATTAAAAAAATCTTAAGAAAAACATGTTAAAAAGACGGTGCAGGCATGGGTGGCTGGAGGGGTACGGGTGCTCTATGGCCCTCAGGAAGTTAAAGTTGTAGAGTATTTATGGGCTTTAGGATGCATGACAAATGACCAAGCTGAAGCTTATGCCTTCTACCAGGAGATTAAGTTAGCCAAAGAAAAACAGGTTATTCCTCTAACTGTTTTGGAAGACTCCCTCCTGCAGCATTTGAAGAAGGGCTACTCTCTGATAGACAAAACATTATAAATTCTTATGAAAAGAATTAGGAAAGTTGGGGAAGGGTTCTCTTCAATCGCATAATTCCATGTTCTCTGTGATCTCAAGAAAGGTGCGAACTTATGTTCTAATGAAGGGTGTAAATTAAGATTGGGAGATTTAAAAATCAAGGGCCGAAAAAGACCCTCTCCTATTCTTTAGAGCTGAATGGGAATGGCATTACACAGTTATGAAGGACTACGATATCAATCAATTTAGTATGACGCATAAATTTTGTTTTTTGGTGGATCAGTTTTGTAAGGTATATACCTACTGTTACCTACCAAAAGCAGGTGACCCCATAGGAGAATGTTTCCCCTAGATACCTCTTCAGCCAATAGCTAGCAGCCCCTGACAACCACCAGTGTAGCTAACGTGTTGTGCCGCTCCCTAAGCCAGTCATACCTCCGCTTGCCTATTTGTCAAGAGCATATGTTTGAAGGTGGACAATCCAATCCTAAAGGTATGTTTTTCATTGGGCAATCAATTGCTTTTGTTTGTTTTCATTAGGTATATTAAGCATGGATTATTGGTTGACCTAGAAGGAGGACAAGTTTTGACTATAGTTTTGTTCCTTCAACTTAAAATGTTGGGGGGCAGGGGGGGTTATCCCCTATTGGCTTATAGCTTCAAGATGGGGGACTAGATGGGAAACCCCAATTTTGGTAGCACGGTCTTGCTTTTCCATTTCACATTTTACATTCCCCTCCACACATTCCAAGACCTATTTCATCATCTTCCCTCTCTGGGTCCACAAGACCACTGGGTACACAAGGCACTGGTACACTCCCTCCCCTTGTCCACATGTCTGGGTCGAGCTTGGAAATTTTCCCTAGAGGTTGATGCAACCAAAAGAACATTAAAAGCATATCATGGCCACAAGCAAGAAACAAAAGGAAGGAATATTTTAAAATGCAAAAGATGGTCGAGACATTAAAATAACACGTGGGCAACACTTAAAAGCCAAACATGAGATCTACCCCTTGTCATTATGGCCATCACTCTGGTTCCTAGGGCCCCATGAGTGCCACCACATTATTAACGAACTCATGCATGTCCCAACCCCTGGTGGGAAATGAACTTACACACCTTTAGGGGGTAATAACTGCTTATATCATAAACAACATGCTCTCATCCCATGAAGCCCTAAGCAGTAATACAAAGAAAAATCAATAAAAGGCAAAAGGAAAGTGAAGAAGGGTGGAAAAACAAAGGCCAAGGAAAGTCATGTATCCACACTTGCTCCCTACTACATCTATACACCAAAATATGTGGACATCCCTCATCATTACCATCCTTGAACCCATGGCATTCGGCTTTGAAACCCCCGTGTCGCTATCCATCTCATCATTATTCACACGACCCCTATCAATTGAAGGATGTACCCCGAGCCTTTCTTTCCCCTAGGGGCTGTGAACACATAATAGGGTTGTTTATTAGCCACTCCTACTTAGAGAGGTAACACAATTACAAGCTTAAAGCCTCAAATTTGGTAGTAAAGCCCACTATGAAGTTTCAATGTGCCCTCGATTAGCATGCTTGGTTCACTTAGATGCACTAACAAATTATTGTACTTGATGGTGAGCAAGCGCATTGGATCTTATATGTAATTGGAAAGTCCTTTCATCATGGGTTGGGCAACTTAACTAGGGCCCAATCCCACTAGAGAATCATATTGACATCCTTAGGGGATGGGTTGAGAGCCATGGGACTCCACCAGGTGTCAAAGCATCATTTCATGCCATGGGCACCTTCAGTAATTTTTTTCATTACCACACATTATTTGTGAGATGATGCACTTGGACCATTATACCCTAGTTGGCTTAGCATGATTATGGCAGTTGATCCAAGGCCCAGGGGAGGTTTGTCTCACCTTTGAGACTTGGGAAGGCAAGCACCATCATCAAAGCCCTTATTTGGAGCAGTGTATAGGCTTTTCTTTCATCCGGAGACCCATGAGACCAATATTTGTGCCCCAACCCCACTTTGGGACCCCACATGGTGTATTGCTGGAGATCAAGGGGCCATCCCCTTGTTTGAGATTTATAGAGCCCTCTCTCACATCTTGGCACAAAGAGGACTCATTGTTTCCCTCCAACGGCCCTACATCAACATGACATCGCCATTTCGGCTAGCTCTTGGATGGCTAATTCATAATTTATTATAGCTACTTGGTCGACTTGTGACAAAGGCCTTTATTTTGCACATTTTTATAATATTAGGGGCTTTAGAATAGAATTTTGACCTCTAAGGTCTCATATAAATAGAACTCGATCTCATTTGTGAGAAAGCATCATCATCTCTTGGATTCTTCTCTTGTAAAGGAACTCGCACTTTTTCTTTGGAGCTATTGAAGTATCTTGCATGCACTATGATATTTGGAGCTGATTTTTGGTCTTGTCTTGGAGCTACTTTTTGAATATGGATGGATATATCGCATGATTATCTTGTAAGTTCCTTTGTTGATGAAATTTTTCTCTTGAAAATGTCTAATGTATGTAATTGTGGCAACTAATGTAAATGTTATTGTGCCCTAATTTTGTTGAAGCAATTATTTGGAAGCTATTTGTTTGGCTATTGCATAGGTTACTTATGATATAACATGCAATGAATGTTCCTAGTGATGAAATGTTATTTTTCTTCATGAAACTCCATATTCTAATAGTAGGTAATTGTTCAAGGTTGGTAGCTAGGGCATCAATCTTTTGACCACCTTGAAGACGAATTTGGCCAATCTTATGCATCTAGGACTCCATATCCCAAAGGACTAAGCTCTAGTTCAAGGATTTTGATGATCAAATTCCTCTTTCTCTGTATTTTCTCCCCCTAAATTTCAGTCACCTAAAGGTAGGGCAAAAATCTAGGGCTAGCAGCTTAATTTTAGGGAAGTGATTTTTCAAAAATCTGAGGGTCCAAACATCAAGCTGAAGGTCTAGGGTACATATCCTCCAAGTTTGGTGGGCATCTACCCAAGGTTCATCCATAAAATATCTTGCCCTAGGTGCTACTCTAAGATTGAAAGCATAAGTCTTTCTCTCTCATTTTGGGAACTTCTTTGAAGGTGAAGGTTGTATGAGCTTAGCATTCCCTGGAATAAATCATAAGAAACCCTTTCTTCTCTCATGCCTTGACCTTGTAAATAACTATTACCATTGAGAAACCACAAAACGCTAGGTGTTGTACCTTCTTTTCTAGGGTTTTTTTACAGAACAGTTTGCTTCTTTGAAGCCTCGTACCTTTATTGAGCCTCTCTTCCAATGAGGTCTAGCTCCATCACCTTGAACCTTCAAACCTCAAATATCTATTATTTGTAATCGCAATCATACCAAGACTCCTCCCATCAGTGAAAATTCGTAAAGTGCAAGGGACCTTAGTTGTGTTGAAGAATGTAACTAGCTTCGGTCTTCATTATTGTACTTGTCAAAAAGAGAATTTATTATTAAGAAAAATGACTTATTAAAGCATGGGTTTCATACTTGGGTCAAATTTTTCTAGGTCAAAGCCTCCATTGAAGGCTTCTAGGTTTTGTCTCGAGCCATTAGAGTCATTGTCATTTTTAAGACCCTTCTTGGGCTTTTGTATCATGTAAAAAGAATTATTTTCGAGTTGAAAAGGTAATTAGTCAACTCCACACCAAGTCGTTCCTGTCCCCAAGAAGTCGGCCTACATGAGGGCAATTCGACCCAGTAGAAAGGTTATATAAGGAGAGGAAATTCGAGCTATTTGATACATTCACTCAACAAGTTTGATCTTCAAGCAAGAGAGGCAGCAAAAGAGTGCGAAGTAGCTAGAAGAGAATGAAGTTGTTGGGAAGACCCAAATCGAAGTTTTAGGGCTATCTATCTCTCACACGTGCAAAGCTTTTGGGCAGTTGCTGGGGCCGAAAATTTGTGTTTATTGCAAGTCCGAAATTTTGTTGTTTGGGTCAAAGTTTTGTTGCTAGGGGGCAGAAATTTTGAACTAAAGTTGTTGTTGGGGAGCTGTCACTTGGGGTATTTTTGTGAAGATCCTCTATTGCAGGGAAGGGTCGACTTGGTGGTTGGAGGTCTTTGTCTAGGTCTAAGATGTCTGGAAGTGTCTCATCTTGAATTGAATCTACTAAAGGAAATGTTCTTAACTGGGTTTTCCCGTTATAGGGATTTTGCCCTAGTTGTGCGCCTATATCTTGTGTCTCTTGTTCTCGTGATCTTCATACACATAATTTGGTCATTGCTTGATGAAAAATAAACTAATTAAGAAGTAAATGAGGCCAACATAATTCACAAGTTATTATCAAGAAAGAGGAATCAAACCCTAAATCCTACTAGTATTGATTTCTCAATAGGTTGGGGTGATAGTGGGCAATTGTCCCATTGTTGTCACTTAGTCTAGTAGTTGTCTCTAGGTTTTCTCCCCTTAGGGACCCGCTAGAATTTGTTGTAACAGCTACAAAGCCACATTTTCTTTGTCCAGTTCTAAGTCCCTCTCGAAAATTTTGTAGCTTTGTTGGATAAGAGGGATCAAGAAAGCTTTTGACGATATAGCTACATACTATATAATGTATTTGTTGCAATCCAAGTGCAAATTTGCATATAAATACGAAATTCTCATTCAAGTTTAAATAAGAGAAAATAGGGGGGAGGTAATTCTCAAAAAAGCTTATAGATACCTAACCCTTTTATTTGTTTTGTTTCTCTTTTTTTCTTTTTCTTTTCTTTTTTAAAATATAATTTAGATTTTATCTATATTTCTTTCCATATTATTTTGGTTTATTTAATACTTCATAAATTTGTTTTATGTCTTTTTGTTTTGATTTTTCACATCTACTTCATTTATAATATTATCGTTTAAGATTTAATTTCTTTCTTAATTATTTTTGTTTTAATTTCATTTTTTATATTTATTTTCTATATTGTTTTTTTATAATTCTCTTTTAAATTCGATTTCTTTAAGTTCATTTTAGATTTTTTTTTTCATTTATTCCTTAAAAAACACAATTAGTTTTTTGTAAAGATGGTGGAGCGGATGTGAGTATGGCAATTTCCATTGCAACAATTACAGTTTCGCAAACAATATTTTGAAATATATTGCAATTTTAAGTCTGAAGTTTAAAAGAAAAATTGCACTACTAGCACCTCTTTTTGATTCAAGTGTTTATTTCAAGATTTTGGTTGGAATGGTACAAATTGTTTACACCAGGCTTCAAACATGTTATTCTAACCACAGAGAAAGATAAAAGATTGATACTCGTAACTCACTTTTCGATTCAATCATTGAATAAATATTTTGGTTGTAATGGCACCAATTGTTAAGTCCATGGTTTCAGACTAGATGTAAGTTTAAACCCTAAAAAGAAAAAGCAATGCTATGTGAAGAATTATGATTTCGATTCAAATTTTGATTTTAAGATTTTCGATTCAATTCAAATTTTGATTTTAAGATTTTCTTAGCAATGTGAAGAATTATGGTTGGAAAAGCTTGTAATTCCAACTCAACTAAAATATAGGGTGCCACTAACGGCACCATGTTTTTAACTGACTACTAAAAACAACCATTAAATGCAACCTCCAAAAAAAGAGAACTCTAGAGGGTACTCATCAAGTTTGTTCCTTTCTTTCACCAACCCCCTCCCCCGATGAGATGAAGTGTTGCATCCAGGTAGAACCATTATGGAAATGGTTGTTGTATGCTACATTCTCGTGAAATAAAGCTTAAGCTCTTGGAGGAAGCAATCTTTTGGGCAAATCATATAATCAATCAGACACCTACTTAAGATGATTTTCATTTGACTCCTTTTCAGCCTTGAAGTGGTTTGTTCTCATGCATCTGCACATATTCCCCAATAAAAGCACAACAAGTTACAGCCTAAGAGCCAACACTGCATTCTAGTGGCTATAGTGAAACTTCTAAAGTATATTGCTTGTAGGATCCTTCCACCATGAAGGTGATTGAAAGGAGAGATCTTCACTTTGAAAAGGTTCTTTCGTGTGGTTCACCAAGGTCTTACCCCACTCTTATTGCAGAAAATTCATCTTCAATTGTTTCAGCGGATTGTTGCCTTTGAACACTTGATGATCATTCCCATTCTAGTGCTTTTTCAAACACCTCTACAAGGACCCAATCAATGATCCATGATTAGGCTCACGCTAATGACTTGGCTGGCACTACTAGCACTAATGTTTTCTCTACTCAGGTGACTCCCTCCAATCTCTTATTGACTAAGCTACCTATTATGAATATAATTTATAACAAAAGTACAATAAATACAAATAAATATAAATAATAAATAATCATAGTAATGGTTATTAAATAATCATAAGTTAAATAGGAAGGCATGTCTAAAAAGACATGACTATTCATGAAAGTGCACCTCCCTAAGTATATAAGCAGGCCCTCATTGTAACACTCAATCATCCTTGTACATTTCATCTTATTAATAAAAAAGTATTTACAATATAAATGTGTATTTTACATTTAAAGCACAAACAACTCTAAGTTTTGTCACTTCAGTGGCATCAGATCCATTCGATCCCTTGGATGTTATTCGCCGCACATTTTGCCATTAAAGCTTAGGCCGTTAAATTCATGGAATTAAGAGAATATCATAAATCTAAATTGTTAAATGAAATTGAAGAAGCATTACAACAAATAAAAAGATCATTTACATAATTGTTAAAGGTTTTCAAAACACCAAATTCATCACCTACAATATAAGTTGACATTAATGTCAAAAAGAATGAGTTTGAGCCAAGTGTATTGACAGAGAAAAATATTCTTCCATTAAAACTTACGCCCTTAAATCATGGAATTAAGTGAATATTATAAATCTAAATTGTTAAATGAAATTGGAGAAACTTTACAACAAATAAAAAGATCATTTACAGAATCATTAAAGGCTTTCAAAATGCCAAATTCAACACCTACAATAGAAGTTGACATTAATGTCAAAGAGAACAAGTTTGAACCAAGTGTTTTGACATTGAAAAATATGACAGCTGAGGATGAAAGCAGGGAGGAAAAGAATGAATCTACAGAAATTATTCATGACATACCACTACATTCTGCAGAAGATCAAGAAGAGGTTATGTCAATTTCAGATTGTGATGAGAATGAACATGATCTTAAAGATAAGGATGGCCTGGATTACGATAATGGTGAAGATGACTATGAAGATGATGATGATGATGACGACCTTGAAACATTTGAAGCTATGTAACATGTCCCCTTAAATGAATTTGGTAAACTTGATCCACTGATTGATGAGAAAGAATTTATAATTTAATTTGCTCTCAGCGAGGAATACAAGAATAAGTCGCCAGTACAAAACACCAACATTGATGAAGATATAACTGGAAAACTTTCGGAATGCCTCAAAACTGAACACCAACTTACTAGTGATTTAGTGGATGTATTCCTCCAATTGTTGAAGGAAAGGGGGCAGAATAACTCCGAGAAGGTCTTAAAATGTCACTTTTTCAATTCATCTTTCCATGAGTGGTTGGAAAAGGTTTGTAACACGGGGGACTAGAATCAATCATGACAAAGATCAAAAGACTAGATTATCGGTTAATGGATTGTGACAAGATATTTGTGCCCATATATAACAGTGTGGCTCATTGGGTGGTTATTAAACTAAAGAGAATACGATATCTGAATTCGATTTTGTCTGGAATGAACCACCAGGCTACAAGTATAATAGCATGGTATATAAAGGCTCTTTTGTATTCTAGTCATAATGAAGTTACTGCTAAAGAGCAAGGCAAGCTTTTTGCACAAGGACAAATGGAAATTATAGTAACGAGCGAGGAGAACTAGTCCAATGTATGGACGCGGCTCATATTTCTGCACCTCAATCTCCAAATGAACCCTAGAATCTTCGACGATTCCTTAATCGCATGTTTAGGAGAAATATTGTATAGATCCTACTCACGCAATGTAAAAACTGAAGCATCTAAATTACTCTACAGCGAAATTTTGAGAAGCAACCTCCATACTTCTCTTCATACTGTAATTGTCTTTAACAATACGAAAACTCTCGTGACTCCGGTCTCAGACAGTAGCATGGCACCAGCAATGGCACAAGTCAATTGCGGGCACCTCAGCAGCGATCGTCTGTGTGCCCTTTGTTTTAGAAAGGTGAATGAATGGTTCCATTTTTTGGAAACTTCTCTTGTCGTTGAACGTAGCAATTCAGACACGGATTTCGATGGAATTTGTAAGTGAACTTGGTGTAACTAAATTTGTTACAATGACTGTTGATAAGCATAAGTGCTATTCAGAGCCTGTACTGTACACTCGAGATGATGTGACGGGACTATGGAATAATACATGTTCAGCGATTGAACCAGATGGACAAGGGGATAATTCATCTGAAGTAATTCATGAGAATATGTGAGATTCCGAAAGTTTAATTCCCAAGGCGTCATTTGACGCTCAGAAAGTCGTTGAGCCAACACTTGTGACGATTAAAATAGATATGCCATCATTTTCCTTGATGTATGGTGTGAACCAAAGTTATTTTTTCGCTACAGGGGTGGTGATCTACCAATCTAAGACCGTGGGAATAGTTGCGGTTGACAAGTTTACACTGCTCGTTTGTGTATCAGATGTCACTGTAACATTTGTTACGCACCCAGTAGAAATACCTAGAGGGGTTGCTTTCGTGCATTTTTATACAATTATGCATTGGTATCATATGCTCTTGCTGCATTAGGTCCATCTAGATTCGCAATTGTATGTGCAGTTGTTCTTGTTCCTGAATCTGTTATGCGTAAGGGTTATGTTGTATACCTTGTAGGGTTGGTATCAGGAAGGCAATTTAACGTGAGGGACGGATCAGAAATCTCATACAACAGCTGGAGTGTTTCGCCCACCATAAAAGACACGACCGTACGGACGTGTACGGTGACCATCTGGGAAACAAAAAATATATATAAATAAAACTAACAGAACAAATAAATTTAATTGAAATAACATTATAAATCGATTAGAGATAACTTTATATTATAAGTATAATTATAACAAATTTTATAAAGTAGACTTCCGTTAATAAATATAACTATATATAAATTATATATATAATTAATACATTATTTATTATATAAATATTCACACAATAAATGATAATAAAATAGGCATTTAAATAAATAAAAAATAAGACAGAGTGGTCGCAAGAAGGAAATCCGACAAGCCAAATGATGCATGAAACTGGAGAAAACTTGTCAGTGATGAAGCTTTGAGAAAAAGCTTTGAGAGAGGGACAATGTTATAAAAATGTTTATATAAAAAAAATACAATAAATACAAATAATAAATAATCAGGTCATTAAATAGTCAATAGTTAAATAAAAAGACATGTCTAAAAAGACATGACCATTCGTGAAAGAGCACCTCCCTAAGTATATAAGTAATCGGTAGTTGTAACATTTAATCATCTTTGTACATTTCACTTTATTAATAAAATATTATCTACAATACAATGGTGTATTTTACATTTAAAGCACAACAACTCTAAGTTTTGTCACTTCACTACCACATCATAATGTCAATACAAAGTTTTTTGCTTCTGCTTCCCAACTAGCTAGCTATGACCAATGCCCAAGTGGGACACATCAACTCTATAAGACATCATTCATCACCTTCGACCTAAAGGAGACCATGGACAATAATGGATGGCTCATGACTTATGGGCCATTGTTTCCAAATCTAATGTTGATTTTGCTATTTTCAATCAAGCAAAAAAACCTTTCCAAATGGAAGGATGCTATGGTTTCCCAAAAATTTTCTCTAATGAAAAATCAAATTTGGATCTATGCCACTTAACCAAGAGTAAGAATCTAGATGGTTGTTCTTACACCTCATATTGCATGAAGTTTCGCATTTTGATTTTGATCATATCCATTGTGATTTTCCTCGCATTTAACAAAGGCTCGCAAAATGACACATGGATTATTTCATAGATTCAAGGGATTATTATGGATGCACGTACTTTCCCCCGCATTTCCCTTATGCTTGTTCCACCCACAACCAGTGATAGGTGTGCAATGCATATAGGAGAGTAATTGCTTGCACGTTATTGGTTTCTAGCCATGGGGAATATTATGGTCTCTTGTGATTGTTATTTATAAACCATGGTGGATCTTGGAGCAATTTTTTTATTATGTCATATCTCATCATTTTGGTGACACACTTGACATGTTGGTTGGTTATTAAAAAAGGTACTTGTTAATTTTAGGTATGTTCTATGTTGATAGCAAATTTACTTAAATTTTCCATATTAGCTCAATATCAATTCTAGATTAGTAATCACATTTAGCATGATAGTAAAACGCAAAGAGAACATAAACATAAATCGCAGAAGACAAGCTAAGACAAGAGGAGACAAGATGTGGCGCCAGCCAGGGACAAACACCAATGTGGGGAAACCCTTGATCAATTCTTCTTATGTTCTTCAATAGTTCAGCAGAGAGAGATAGTACATATACATCAGAAGTCAACATCTTGACTTATCAAAATAAGAGCAGAGATCTTCTCTAAGAAGATGTCACATGAGGTAGCTGATCTGGACACAGGGGATTCAATCACCTTGCTATACCTATCACTATGTTGCACCATGCTCCACCATCATACTATGTCCATCATCACTGTGTTGCACCATGTTGCACCCTCACCATGTCCATCATCACTGTGTTGCACTGTGCTACACCATCACCATGGCCATCATCACTGTGTTGCACCATTGCAACACCATCACCATGCCGCATCATTGTTGCACCGTCACCATGTCCATCATCATTGTGTTGCACCATGTTGCACCATCACCATGCCCATCATCACTGTGTTGCACCATTATACTCTCATGCTACACCTTATTGTGTCATGTTGCACCTAATTACATACAGCTACACATTATTACATCATGCTGCAACTTATTACATACAGTTGCACCTTATTACATACTTTCATCCAACCATGAAAGAGTGTAGACATATATATAACTGATATACATGCAGATCCATATATTGTCCTTGTCTGAAGTCATTCCTCCGAGAGATTGTATATTGGATTGCTATAGACTCACATAACAGCGTATTAGATTTAGGCTTTCATAACATGACATCGTGTAGTTGGACTTCCATAACAGCGTATTAGGCTTCCATTTTTCCATAACATGACAGCGTATAGGATTCTCTATTAGGACAGCGTATATAATTCTCCATTATCTTCCACATTTTCATGTTAGGGCAACACAGATGCTTAGGGCACTCATTCTATGGTAGCGTATAAGTTAGGCTTCCATAACAGCATTTCAGACTTCCATTTTTCCATAACATGACAGTGCATAGGATTCTCTATTAGGACAGTGTAGATGCTTCTCCATGATCTTCCATAGTTTCATGTTAGGGCAGTGTAGATGCTTAGGGACACTCATTCTATGGTAGCGTATAGGTTAGGCTTCCATAACAGCGTATAGGATTCTCTATTAGGACAACATAGATGCTTCTCCATGATCTTCCATAGTTTCATGCTAGGGCGGCGTAAATGCTTAGGACACTCATTCTATGGCAGCGTATAGGTTAGGCTTCCATAACAGCGTGTTAGGCATCCATTTTTCCATAACATGACAGCGTATAGGATTCTCTATTAGGACAGCGTAGATGCTTCTCCATGATCTTCCATAGTTTCATGTTAGGGCAGCATAGATGCTTAGGGCACTCATTCTATGGCAACGTATACTCTTAGTGACTCTTCCTTCCACTAAGACCCAAACGCGTGGAGAGGAAGAGATCAAAAGAGAAAATGTATGTTGCTCAGATGACTAACAATCCACCTCCTTTTATACTAAAATGTTGACCACAAGTTGGGGCAATTTGGTTGTTGGCCGACTTTGACGAATTGTCCCATAACACAAATAAATTCATATCTCCAGTGATACTTATTGGAATCAGATGATCTTTAAATCAATCCTACACCTCTCGATGAGAGGAATCCATGAAAAATATCAATTGCCATAAATAAGATGACCCACATGGAGTTTGGCCCTAGTTGCCAATTTTAACAGTGTTCCACATGTTACCCTTTTGATTATGTTCTAGTCACCACATGTCTAGCTATGAAACTGGATTCGCTAAAAGGAGGCTACATGTCCGAATCCCACGAATCGGACATGATTCGTTGGGGATTCGAATCCAAGAATGGGACACGTACGAATCCCGTATGTGTCCCGTTAGGACACAATGTGTCCCGATTTTGGGATTTGAATCCCCAAAAAATGAAACCCGCGGGCATAAAAAGGCGTTGTTCTTTTAGTGTTTTACCATTTCTCTCTTTGAGTTTTGCACATTGAGCTGTGGGCAAGGAGCTAAAGGTTTGGAGCAAGGAGCTAAGGATGTGGAGCGTTCGGCAAGGAGATTCAAGCACCAGGTAAGTGCAATTCATCTCTATTTTTTTGCATTTTTATTACAACAGTTTGTATATGATTTTTTTTACAAATTTGTGCATGTTTTGTTTACTTCTTTTACAGTATTCATGGCTCAATCAAGGGCAGAAGTTAGGGGGCAAAAGAAGGGGAAGAATGTCTCCATTGGAGATGCCCCTCCTCCCCCAATATCATCAAAGTCTGCTGCAATTGATGTTGAGAGAAGAGGAGGACCTAAAGACAACATTGAGAAATATCCCTTCTGGAAATATGTCACAAGAGAGGATGGGACAAGTAGCAAGGGGAAGGGAGGAGGCAATGTGCAATGGAGATGCAACTTTTGCCACATTTCTTTTAAAAGCACATATTACCGTGTGAAAGGCCATTTGTTGGCTTTACCAAGTTGTGGAATTAGAGCTTGTAAAGTTGTTCCCTTACAAAAGATGAAAGAAATGGAAAAGGAGTTCACTGTTGGCATGGAAAATGTGGCTGCAAAATCAAGAAAAACCAAGAATGAAGACCCCCTTCCATTTTGAGGAAATGCACCACCAAATTTCCATTTGAGAGTTCTATTGGGGGACAAGCAACAAAAAGAAGAGCAATTACACTTGGTCCAATGGACAAGATTTTTCAAAAAGAGAAACGGGAAGAGCTTGATCTAACCATTGCCTTCTTTTTCTATCAAAACTTCATATCATTTAATGTTGCACGCTCACCTCTATTTATTGAGATGTGTCGAGCTCTAACTCACGGGTCTCCATCATGGTATATGCCTTCTAGTTCAGAAAAGCATAGAACCACATTGTTGACGATAGCAGAAAAAGAGGCGCAAAAACTACTTGAGCCTATTAAAGCATCATTGCCAACATCTAGGATTAGCATTGTTTCTAATGGATGGACAGATCCAGCATGACACCCAATCATCAACTTCATGGTGTCTTCCTTGAATGGTCCAGTTTTTTGAAAGCAGTAGATACACTTGGAGAATACAAGGATGCACAATTTATGGGTGAGTTATTTATTAAAGTTATTGAAGATGTAGGTGGTGATTCTTGTGTGCAAATCATTACTGATAATGCACTTGTTTGCAAGGTTGCTAGCATGATTGTGGAAGCTAAATATCCACAAGTGTTTCAGACACCTTGCATTGTCCATTCATTGAACTTAGCACTGAAATCCATTGCTTCTGATGTGCTTTGGATTGGTAACATTATTGAGGATGCACGACATATCCGTAACTTTGTGCAAAATCATACAAATGCCCTCACTATCTACAAGGAGTACAGCAATCTATCATTGTTGAAACTTGCTGATACACGATTTGCCTCTTCATTCATGATGTTGAAGAGGTTGAGGGAGGTCACGACCACTCTTGGGGCCACGGTTATTTCTGCGTTTTGGTCTTTTTGGAGAAAAACAAATCAAGTAGCCTCTAAAAGAGTGAAGGACACAGTGCTAGATGATGCTTCGTGGGAGAGGGTAGATCTAATTATTCAAATCATGGACCCTATCATTTCTTTGCTTCGATTTGCAGATACAAACAAACCCATCCTAGGAGAGGTTTATGAGGGCTAAGATTCCATGATTGAGTCTATGAGGAACACTATTCAACAGAGTGAGTACCCCGAGTATGAGACATCACCAGAGGCTTTCTGTGGTACTATACAAGATATTTTTGTCAGCACATGGGACAAGAATTGCACACCTTTACATTTTTTGGCTCACCCATTGAACCCAAAATACTACAGCCATGAATGGTTGAATGGTGGAACTTTTTGTAGATTCCCTCCTCACATGGATGGCGAAATCTCAAAGGGGAGGAAAGATGCATTCAGGCGGGTTTTCCAGGATAGAGCATCCCTTGATGAGGTGGAGGATGCCTTTGCAAAGTTTTCCACTGGCATTGGTCAATTTGCAGGATATGATGTGATTAGAGACAGGGGACTAAGAAGCCCTATTCTTGGTGGGCAAATCATGGGGCAACAAACCCTCCTCTTCAGCGGTTAGCCATGAGGCTCCTCTCTCAGGTGACTTCATCCTCTTGTTGCGAGAGGAATTGGAACACATATGGGAATTTGTATAGTGTGAAGAAGAGCAAGCTTGAGTAGTCTAGGTCAGAGACAATGGTGTATCTACACACCAACCTTCGCCTTATTTACAGGCAGAGGGAAGAGTGGTCGAGGAGAAAGACAAAGATGTGGGATGTCTTTCCTGATGATATGGGTCTAGATAGCAGTGTTAAGTTGGCATTGGCCAACATGGATCTCAATGATCCAGTGCTAGAGCCTGTTAGATTTGAAGACGGTGATATTTTCGATTGGCAATCATCCACACCAGCAGATGCAGAGGCGACTATGGATACAGGGGAGGAGGACGATCCAGAGGAGAGCAGTGGTGACCATGATGATGGGGACATTGATGATGATTCTGATGATGACTATGAGGATTGTTGACTCATGAGTCATGGGCTACCTATTGCCTTGAAGCTTGTATACCTGTATTTGTTTTATATTTTCTATTTCTATTCACCATTGCGGCATTGCCATTGCACTACCTATGCAACACATTTTGATTTGATGACTTAATGAGAAAACTACAATTGTCAATGTCTTTATCTTACTATCTTGTAACTATAAGTTGTCTTTCATTTATGAATCATGATTTATCATTTTATGTGACATGTATTTGAATTTGGTATGTACTATGCATGCTAATTGCTATAATGTTACTATTACTAACTTACTTTGTAAACAATCAAACAAACATCTAGATGATCTATGTTTGAAATCAATGAATTTGTATCATTAATGAGAATTTGTGTAAGAAATATCTAGTTTTTAATATATATATTTTTAATAAAATAATATATAATGAATCCTATGTGTCATGTTCCGGGGGTTCAACGTGTCTGAATCCAACTCTCGAATCCTCGTATCCTACGAATCCCGAATCCTTGTGTCAGGGGACTTAGATGTTTAGGCTTTCACATGTTGTTGGTGTGACTTGATTATACATTGGCTTAGGAGAGGAGACCCCTAGTACATGGAGGGTGTATTTCACATATTGATTACACATTGCTCCGATTGACATTTCATTATTGTGACCGCTCTAGCATATTTTAGATATTTTCACAATTATATCACTTTGCTATGACATGAATTACCTATCCTAGTACAACACTCTTACTCACACATATTAAGGTGAATCTAGCCCTTTCAGCAACTTGTTTGACCCACATTACATTTATAGTTATCGACAATTTGTCACCAGGGATCCAAAATTTATATCATTTGCAATATCGGGGAAAATGTCAAAAATTATCAAGAAACTTTAAAAAATACAAAATAAACAACTCTTTTTCAATTTTTTAACTTCTAAATGACATCAACATCAAACAAACACATTGCTATATAAATATGAAAATAAAATTGATATATAGATGTATAAGATGTCCAAGTTGTACATAAGATATCGATATTGAAAGAAGATGTTTGTCTTGAGTCATAAGATCTGATAGAACGATACAAAATAACAACAAAACAAAAATAAATGTATCTTATGAGAAGAATCATGGCAAAAACAACATATTACCCCTTGTTCGTTTGATGGAAAATGGTCACAACATCCTTAGCAGTGTTATCAAAACCGGACCAAATGGTCAACCAAAAAATACATAAAATACTCAATTTTTTTTAAAATAACATTAAATTTGTGTGCATCCACATGAATCCAAACCATTATACACAAACATACAAAGTTTCTTGTGTATATAGGAAGTAAGGGTGCATAAAACCAAAATAGAGTTTTCTAGATCCGGAGAGTGCAACGTAGAGAAGCCTTAGAGCATCTCAAAGAGGCAGCGTTGTGCCACACAAAGGCAGTGCAGAGCTTCAGAGGGAGTTCGAAATCCAGGTGGGAGAGTCGAGATCCAGTGTCAGAAGTCGAGGTGTGAGACCGGAGGGCCAGAAGGTCGAATTTCCAGACATCAGGAGATTAGCAAAGGAGGTGACGCAAAGCCCAGCCAGTTTGACGCAAATCTGCGTAGGATTGACACAGAAATTGCGTAGAGGCAGCGTGGGGTCAACCAGCGAGCCCCTGATCAGTGTTGGATCTCCCAAACCAGTGTTAGATTTTTTTCACTAACTCTTTGCCAACATTTCTCTGTATTGGATAGCCAGTTTGGGCATCCAACAATTTGTACTCAAATTTACTACTACATGATAATTAAAATCCTCAACTACTGCACTGGTTTTCCCACATTGGGTTTTTCCGGGGACATTTGTCCATAAACAACAGTGTATATGTGTGTGTTTATTTCTCTCCAGTGCAGTATTTAGTTTCCGCAGTATTTTATTTTGTGTAGGTTTTTGTGTATGTATTTCAATATTTGCCATAGAAAACTGCAAGTAACTCGTTCAAGTAATTTAACAAGTAGGAGAAATATTATCAATTTGTTGCAGTAGGTAACCGATTTTTCACACTACTGACACTGATCCTCCTCTAGCCGAGGTAATGATCCATGGGGAAACACCTATCTGATGTTGTGCCTCCTCAGATGTTTACTAATCCCGCAACTTTGAAGCATCACGCTCCTCCCCCATCTAGAGATATAGTTCTTATCAATGCAAACTCCTCCAATCTGGAGCTCAACTCATCTATCGTTGTCAAAGTTGTCATTTCTTATTGTCCTTCTTTCTCTTAGGACACTTGGTGAAGTAGTGACTGAATTCACCACATTCGAAGCATTTGACCTTCAACAAGTCCTCCTTCTTGCATCCTTTTGAGCCTTGTCCCTGATTGGGAACTTTCTTCGCCTTCCCTTTGGATGCAAGGGCAACATTCTCTTCTTCCTCTTTCTCAACTTTCGGTCCTCTGGTGTTGCTACTTGTAGTAACCTCAACGAGATTAAACCTCATCTTTTCTTGTGTAATATGGTTGCACAGCTGCTCCCAATTTGGTAGTTTCTCTCATCCAGTGATTCCTTGAAAAAAGGTTCACTATTCCTTGGTAAACACATTTAGAGCTACCCACACAAGTTCTTTGTCTTCAGGCTTCTCTCCTGCAGTTGCTAACTCATCATAGACACTGTAAACTTTGGTGAGATAGAAAGTAACTTTCTCACTATTCTACATCTTTGTGATCCTCAGCTTCTCCTTAAGAATCAGTGTTCGATTCTGAGATGGATCCTAATATAGCTTACCAACAGCATCCCATGCCCTTTCCTTTGTTCTTATCTGCAATATGTGGGACAATGTGATCCAAACCTCCGTCTAGGACGATTCTCTTAGTTTGGCCATCTCTTTCTTGAAGGTTGCCAACTGTTGTGGATCTATTGGCTCTGCCATGAGATTTGTCGCGAACTCCTTCAAGCCATGCTCATCGTCCAAGAATTGCATTCGAGCCTTCCAAACATCAAAATTTGAGGCTCCATCAAGTTTATCCTGATCCCTAAGCCCTTCTAACACCATCCCTACGAAACTCAAATAAATGAGAGACTAAAACTGGAAATATCCTTTTCCTTGCTAGGTCTCTCTTTTGCTACTCGCACTCCCTTAGGACTGCGCAGATTTGCCTCAAGAAACCCTTTTACGGTTGATATGCTACCTTCAGCTACTCACTGAGACTACTTGCTCTGCCTTCCGGACGTCCTTTACCGAGAACTGGCACAGGAATTGCAACCTCTGCAACTGGAACTAGCTATTTCGGCAAACTCTCACTAGAAAATTAATTTTCTTGCTTCGGCCTGCTACTACTGAAAATCACAGCTTCCTTTCTTGCAACTGGAAACCCTCTAAAAAATAATCTATAAATATCCCAGTGTGCTTTTCTCTTCCACCCTGTACAAATCTGTTTCTGCAAAATCCTTGCTGCAAATCTATTGCGCCCAGATCTACCCAAAAATCAGTTGATTTGCTCACCGGAACCCTCTATCCAGAAAATCCAATGCCTGTTGGAATTCAGCTCTACGCAAATCGAACTTTTCCTGAACTTTGCTCCTGGAAATCAATTTTCCTACCCAGCAATTTGCACTACCTGGCTGGCCCACACAGAGCTGAACTATGTGCTTCAAATCTCCCTCTGAAACTTCACAATCTCTCTAACCTTTCGCCTCTGTGCCTCCGATCTAATCTTCAATGCTCTAATACCATGTGAAAATTCCTTGATTGCAATTACTAGATATTATTCTCCCAACTATTGATTGTTTAATTCTTTACAGCAATTAACGAACAATTCACAATTGCAATCATCACCAAAAAAGACACTGCGGAAAATAAATTGGGACTGAGAAATAGATGCAAAACACAATAAAAATGACACAAATAATTTTGGACTTAAAAGTCCCCAAAAAACCCCCGAAGGGAAAACTGGTCCAGTAGATGAAGGCTTATATTATTATTCAGCAATTTGAAAATCATTACAACTATATGCCCAACTGGCAATCCTCCAAAAATAATTTGGCAAAATCAATTGGAGAAATTTTCTCCCTTCAGCAAACAATTCGGCCTCCTAGGCTTGCTCGAACCCCACTGGCAACTCGCACTTCTGGAATTTGCATTGCTTGCTAATAAGCTCCAATGGAGTCGTCCCGCCTCCCTGTGCCTTTGGAAATGACTCACCCTACCTTTTGAGTGATCTCCCGGCTTCCAGCAACTTAAAAGGTCCTCTTTCCAACACTCGCACTGGTGTTTCTTGCTGCTCGGCCTCTCTGCATATTATTTTTGCCTCCCTCTTTCCTGCCTCTCCAGCACTGGAAAACTGTTAGGAAACTCTTCGGAAATGCTCCTCCAAATTATTTACTACTCCCTCAATCATTGATGCTCTCTCTGGTTCGAACTTGTTCCTCGCAAAATCTTTGCGTATTAAGTAGCTCGATCTACCTTAGCTCTTACTCTCCCTCTTGTGTCTATCTCCATCCCATCGACTTGCTCTTATAACCTCTCGTTGGAGCTTCAACAACCACGATTAGATCCTCATCGACAGTTAAGAACATGTTAGACTTGATCCAAGTCATTTTTTGGAAGTCTCTAGAGCACAAGTCAATCTCATCAATTAATTTCCTTTAATTAAGGTATTTGGCAAGCTTATCTCGCAAAACCTTTTCTAGGTTTTGGAGATCTTGTGTTCCTTAGCCTTTTAGACACAAATCGAGACTAGAACACCTATCTAATACTATCAAATCAATCAAAAACTAACAGGTAGTGTGTTGAAGTTCAACATATTCATGATGGTTGCATAAAATCACATAAAATGTTCGGCGAAACTATCTATTGCCCATTACAAGAAGCATTGTACTCAAACGAAGAGATGACAAGGATGAGAAATGGTCCAATGTCTCAAAATTTGAAGTCTAGGAATATGAGATTAATGGAGACCTAGGCTTTAAGATAAAACACTAGCTAGACATTTCCGCTAAAAGTGGAAATCCTAAGCTTCTGCAAGGAAGAATGGCATCAAAACAATGACGTGGAAAGGTTAATATGCATGCTAAGAGACAAAAGATCAAGAGGGAGTCAATATTTTCTCAAAAGATAAGTATTTTATAACTCTCTTGTTTGATTATTGTTATTATTAGTTAGCCTTTTGTCCTTGAATTCTTTGCTTGGCTGTAGTTGTTCTTCCATGGCCTCCTAGTGAGGATTGCAGGCACATAGTAGAAGCTACCTAGGCTCTGGCAGTAGATGGAAGAAGTGGAAGAACGAAGCGAAGCAAGAAGACTCTCCAAAATTGTTGCTTGAGGAATATTGTACTAGATGTGACCCAAGTTCAGAGGAAGCAAGCAATTGTAAGTATGCCTTGATTGTGCCAAAGAGAAGTCAAGATCTAGCATGCAGCAGATGATAGCATGGAAGCAAGATTTGAGAAGGTTCTCTCAAAAGAGGGAGAAGATCTTGAAAAGACATTTGCCTAAGTTAATGATCTAATATGACTTGTCTCTGACGAAAGGAGGACTCATATGTCAGAGGGAGAAATTTTGGAGAAGGTCTTGCCCCCAAAGGGAGTCGTAAGAAAGCCCTGTTATGACCCCAGAGAAAGTTGACCTCAGATTCCTAAATGATGGACTGTCAATGTGAGAGGGAGCATCCAGTTTGGGTATTTAGAAGGCATTTGTGATCTAGTGAAGGGAAAAAAACAGTTTATGGTCGAGCCAAGATCTGTTGCTCAACATGTGCTTCCAGCAGAGTACAGTTGGTCATGAATATTTTGAGAGGTACAATTGCAGAGTTAGCTTGGGCTTGCGGAGATTACCTCTCATTGAGAGGGAAAGTTGATGAGATGGACATTCTCCCTGTGTCTTCATGACCTTGGTTGGAGAGTGGTATGATATTCTCCTTGTGTCATCTTGAACATGGTTGGAGAAGTTTCCCCTATGTCATTATGACCTTAGCTAGAGAATGGTTTGAAAGATTGGATAACATCATGAACTGACATTCTTCCTGTGTCATGTACATTAACTTGATTAGGGACGTTATCCCTGTGTCAAGTACATAGACCTTAGTTGAAGAATGGTTCAGTGGACTAACATTCTTCCTGTGTCATTATATAGTGACCTGATTAGGGTTGTAGTCCCTATGTCACTTTAACCTGATTAGGAAGAATGATCTTGTGGATAGACATTTTCATGTGTCATTGTATAATGACCTGATTAGGGTTGTAATCTTTGTGTCAACTTGACCTATATAAGAAAATGGTCCAGTAGAGGACAATCATTCTCTTTATGTCATTGTATAGTGACCTAATTAGGGAGGTTATCTTTGTGTAACTTTGACCTCATTAGAGAGAATGGTCCTAGAGGCTATAGGCTTCTAGTATCATGCTTTGATCTCTTTCTAGAGCGACCTTATGTGCCATACGTCAGGGATACGAATTGTTAACTTTCCATTGTTCTATACTAGCACAATCACTTAGCCCAATTATTTCTTCAATTAGCAATCACTTTAAAATAAATATAATCTTCCAATCACAATGAGCACTTGTAGATAGAACAGTAATCCAATACACAATAGAAAACAGCCAAGAGCAATAACAAGAGACACAAGATTTGGTCAAAGACCAGGGAAAGCCCCACAAAGGGGAAAACCCTTTCAAATTCTTCTTCTATTAGATTGTCATCAAATGTTCAGCAAAGAGATACGATGTTCCAAATCATCAACAAAAGAGTCAAAGTCAATCTTTTGACTATCCAAGGGACCAATCAACCAATATACAAAAGATGGGCCTCAAAGCAAAATCTAGTCAACAAGTCAAATCTACAATTTCTGTCAAAGACGGAGCAATCAACAGCAATAAATGATACCCTAACCAGTCCACAAGCCAATGGTCAACAATCCTCCAAAGGAGCTCGGTCAGTAGTCAAATAGTTTGCTCGATCAGTAGTCAAATAGTTTGGCCTTCTTTGTTGGTCAAACCTCAATGAAAACAACCCCAAAAAGCTCAATCAAGGGAGAGAGAAACCCTGGGATCAAACATCAAAATTTTGCGGTCAAACTTTAGTCAACATACCTGCGATCAACCCAAGTCAACCTGCCCATAAAAGTTTGATTCCTTCGCAAAGAAATTTGGCCTCCAAATATCAGATTTTTGCAAGTCAAAATGCCAAGTCAACAACTAGTCAAACTATCCAAGCAAAAAAGTCAACGCAAAAAACAAAATTAGCCTCTTTCTCTTTGCACATGTGAGCTCGGACTCCCAAATTGCAAACTTGTACGAACCAATCAAGAGAGGTGAGAGAAGAAGGGATGTGTGATGATGATGTCCAAATGTTGTGACCATGGTGTGTATTTATATGCGGTTTTGGAGACCCAATTTTGACTTTAGGCCAATCTGTACTTTTGTGCACTTGTGGGTTTTCCATTAAAAATTATATTTTTCCTTGACCGAATTAAATTCTTCCAAGGGCAAAGAGGGACTTCTATGGATGAGGAAGGTTGTCCAAAGGAGGGAATTTATAACTAAGTTTCCAAATTAACACTAACTGAGTTATGGCAATGTGGTTGACGTTGGTAATGATATTGATGTTGATGCTTATCTTAACCTTGATGATCATTTCTTACAGAAGCCTTCAACTTCAAAATATCACGATGAGTCATTATGAATACCTCGCTAGTTAAGAGGGAGTGTTGAAATTGTAACTAGGTTTGGTCTTCATAATCATGATCTTGTAAGAGTCAAAAGGAATTCATTTGAGACAAAAAGAAAATTATTTTCGTCATGTCCTATTTGGACATTTTAAAGAAAAATAAAATTAAATTTTTACGTCTTTTGGTCAAATCCCAACTCCCAAGTCGACCCTCCAGATGACAGGCCGACTCAGCTTTTAGAGGCTCCATTTTGGATGACAAAATAACTATATATCGGCATTTATTCTCCACCATTTGACAACCAATTCAGATCTCATCTAAGAGTAAATTTGGTCATGTCTGAGGCAATATTCTTCTGTGAAATACAAGTTTTGATGCCCTAATCCCCTATGGTTATGTGAACTCCTAAGACCACATTTTTGTGTTATACGAACTTCTTGTGGTACAGACTACGAGCTTCTAAGGCATCCTTTCTTTGTGGAACATGGCATCTAAGGATAGGAACATCGCATCTTGTAACCTGACTTATTGGGAGTATTGTGAACAGTTGTGGCATGGAGGAGGGCTAACTTGGCACTTAGGTAACTGGTCTACTGGTCAATTTACCTATGACTCAGATTTCTCTTGTTGACTAAGATCCTATATGGAAAGGATTGTTGGGCTTTCCCCTTATGGGATTTGTCGTGGCCTCTGGAAAAATTTATGGTGTCTCTTGTCTTTTGTGTATTATACTTGTATAATTGCTTGATGACCTAATTAATGAAGTAAATGCTAAATCAAAATCATATATATAAACACTCACAAGTAATTATCATGTTCAGCAATTCTATCATGCATTCGAATTTCAACACACAAGAGGGGTAATTCATGCACCCATGAATGCTCCCTCCTCACATCTATACACTCAAGATGTAAACTCACCCATCAGTTGGTCCCTTTGGCCATGGCACTTGACCATGAATCCTTAGTGTGTTGCCAAGCATCATTTCTATTCACTAACACCCATCAATTGAATGGTGGACCAAGGAAATGTTGCCCTTAGGGGCTAGACGCAACTAAGAGGGTCGATGTTTACCAACCCCTACCTAGGGAGACATCTTTGCGAGATTAGGGTCTTGATCTTGGATGGGGATCCTTATTTGTAGTATTAAATTGCCCCTAGCATCCAAGTTTGGTTCACTTAGATGCGCTAATGATCATTGTCCCTAATGATTGGTTGCTTTCACTAGAATCCTTGCTCTACTTGTCAGGTGGTTCAACAACACAAGTCTTGGGCAACTTCTCCACAATTATCAAAGCCCTCTAGAGAAGTATAATGGGACAAACAAGTGAAGTGGTCAAACTCTTGACCCTCCCAAGAGCATCATCAAATGACACATGTCCTAGAGCACCTCCTGCATGGAGGACGTTGGATGATTTTGTACCAAATTTGATGATTCTTCAAGATGACAAACCTAGAACCAGCTTGCCCCCAGGTCGGCCTTGACACAAATTGATAGATGGCAGTTGATTCAGACCCCAAAGGAGGACACTCTCACCTTCAAACACCAGGGAGGGCTTGTTGCACATAAGAAGCCCTCAATGTTAGAGCAGAGGCCACTTTTAGTGGTTGGAGACCCATGGAGACCATTATGAGGTGCCCCAGCAAGATCTTGGGACCCCAGAGGATGCAATGAGGTGGTTTCGAGGATCAACCTTCAAATCATGCATTTGGCATGCTTCTACACCACCTTGGAAATTACATTTCGAGCACACTTATTACATGACATCAGCCTTAGAGAGCTTACGGCTCACACATGTGGGCTAATTAGGGAATATTTTGATGAAGCTACTGGGTTGTCTTGTAACCCAAGTCCATTTTATCATCAAACTTCTTTTTATGGGCTTTGCAGGCTAATTTGTCTTGTAACCCAAGTCCATTTTATCATCAAACTTCTTTTTATGGGCTTTGTAGGCTAATTTGCATTCCTAAACCTCATATAAATAGAGGATACGTTCATTTGTATTGAAGTATCCTCACTTATGACATAATTTTAACCTCAGAGATTTTCAGCATCTCGGATTCTTGTGGAGATGTGATTCTATGGAGCATTTTTGCATATTGGAGCTATTTCTTAGCCTTGGAGAAGTTACTTTGGATCAATAAAGGATTTTTCATGCATTTTATCCTGTAAGTAAGCCTTGTATTTTGATAAATCTTTATTCTTGTGTCTAATGTATGGAATGCATTGTTATCTGGGTTTCTTTTATCGTGCCATTATTGTTGAAGATTAGTTGTATAGAATCTAGATAATGTCATTGTATGCACTACTCATGTATGAAATGTGAATGTCAATCCTTGTCGTGTATCTTTGGAATAGCTCTCCCAAGTGACCTTGATCCCTTACAAAAGTAATAGCTAGGGTTTCGAGCTACAACATCAAAATATCATTACTCCTGCCCAAGATTTAGCCAATTTTCACCTCGATAGACTCCAACATCCCTAGGACTAGGCATTTCCCTTGTCATTTTGGTGACCACTCATAAACTCAACCCCAAACTCATTTTCACTCTCCTATTTCTGATTTTAGCCCTCTTAAGGTCAAGCCGCTAACTAGGGCTACGGTGCGAGTTGAGCTATAGGTTGAAATTTGGCTTGTGGAAAGATTCAACATTTGATGGAGACTTGATTGCTTCAAATTAACCCCTTTACTAGCTAATATATCCATTTTAAGGTTGAAATCTCTTGGCCTAGGTAGACTTTGCCATAGGAAAACATTAGTTTGTCCTAGGATTCAACTTGGGGGCTTATTGGAGGTTTCTTGTTCCATTGGATTGCTAATATACATTGTTGGAAATCTTTTATTGGCCTATTGACTCTATATTGGTTAGGCTTGCCATATCTCAAGCCCTAGTTTCATTTGTGCCCTTATAGGGCCTTATTAGAGGATGAAAGTTGCCTTTCCTAGCTTGATGATCCCTGTCGTTAAGAAGAGTTATCCTCTACAGGCATTTAGTCACCTTATTCCTTGAACTTAGCATATATCTCATAGGTGACCTCTCTAAAGGGAAGCCTCACATTGGCGAAATCCCATAAAGAACATGAGGTAGTGGTTGTGGTGATAGTGTGCCACACCTCATTGTCGTCCCTTAGTCTAGTTTTGATCTTGTCAGGGTAGCCCTTACAAGACATGCTAAATTTTGAGGCAACAGTGGTTGTGGTGATAGTGGGCCACACCTCATTTTTGTCCCTTGGTCTAGTTTTTCTCTTGTCAGGGTAGCCCTTACAAGACCTGCTAGATTTTGAGGCAATAAAGCTGTTGACATAGTCTTTCACCTACTTTGAGGCGTCATACCTCTTGGACCTCATCTTGCTTGGAAATTTGTACATGTCATATGGCCATTCTTATTCTAATAATTATTTTCATATTTACTATTGGTTGGTGGACATTAATTTTTAATTCATTCCTAGGAAACATCTAGAGTTTTGGTATGGATATTATAATTTTATTCCTGAGGAAGCTTGAACCTATAGCTCAATATAATAGAGGCTCCTCCCACTTGTAATGGTTGTTGAAAGTATTCATAATTTTAGAGACCTATAGCTAGACTTTTGTTGAAGGCTTTAATGGAAATCAATGGTGCATTCTTATTGATATGATGCACTTTACTTAGAGTTTTACTTGCTGGAATATGGTACTGGTTTTAAGATGTCAAAGCTTCTTCATGAGGCCAAGGGAAATGGATTATCAACCATATTGTAAGTAAACTAGGTGTAAAAATTCCTCTCTGTAGTTTCTTTGATATTTTTTAGTCAAAGTAATCTGATTTGCATCTAATATATTAATGAGTTGTTGCATTATTTCATCTTCCTTGAAAGTTTCCCCCTTTAACCACATTGAAAGTAAACTAGCTCTGAAAAGACCTCTCTCTGGTTTCTTTGATATTTGCTAATCGAAGCAATGTTGCACGAAGCGGGAGCGAAGCGGAAGCGTTTTTTAGAAGTGGGGACGCCGAAGCGTCATTTTCCAAAAATCTAGGAAGCGAAGCGTCAGCGGAAGC
>APFE031069410.1:347231-373256 GCA_000404065.3 Pinus taeda | reverse complement strand
CTATCTTTCCATCCACATCATCCCTCCCAGCAACATTAAGGAAATCCCCTATTGTTTTTCTACCTCCAGAGGTTGCAGAAGTACCATGAGGAGATGAGGAACTACCAAATTTAGAGGTTGCACTTGATTCAGAATGAGTTTTTTGTTTCTTGTTTTTTTGTTGTGCATCCATCTCTATTTGGATGTATTTTCTTCTTTGTTCAGTTGAAATGTTTGGGCAAATTTGTACCCCCACAGGACCCTTTTTTCATCATTGTCCATAACCCCACAAAGATGCCTCCTCAAACGGGTATAGGAACCACAATATGGTTTTCCTCCATGACAATCATGAGGGCACACAAATTTGTAAGATCCACCACCCTTTCCCCCATCAAGTTTGGTCACATAGTTCCACAAGGGTGTTGATGTAGCTTTTCCATCTTGTGTTTCAGTGTCTCCTTCAAGTTCATCCCCTTCCTCTTCAAACCCTTCCTCCTCATCATACATTGGGTCACTCATATTGGGACCATCACCACTATCCTCTTCTATTTCTTCCCTTCTATTCATATTCACCTTTTCCATCATTAAAACCAAGAGTGGAATGATACATAGAAGCCAAAAGAACACCATCTTGGAATATGGATATAGGTGGTGGACAACCTGTAAATAAAGGAGCAAGTAGAAACAATGGGAAAGAGTAGGAGAGGGAGGAGAAAAATACAAAAAAATTGTCAAAAAAATAAGGGAGTTTGGGGTTTGAACTTACCTCTTTAGCTCTTGTAGATGAAGTCCTCCAAGCTCTTGCTCCAAGCTCCTCCTCCTCCTAGCTCCTCATTCTTCACTCCTCCAAGCTCTCCTCTCTTCTCCTCTCCTTTCCTCTTTTCTCTTCTCCTCTCCTCTCTTCTCTTCTCCAACTCTCATAAACTCAAAGTGAGAAAATGAGGAATGAATGGGGGCTTTATTCTTTCCATTCTCACCTTAACCTCACTCTAACCTCACCCTAACCCACCCCCTTAATGCTAAGTTAACATAACTTAAGAAAAAAAAATTAAAAAATGTGACTTTTTTCCTTGCGCGCAAGCTGTTTGGGCGAAGCACATGGAAGCGTGCGTGAAGCGTGCGCTTCCTCCCCCGAAGCGTCGCGCTTCGGAGGCCTGAAGCGCGCTTCGGAGGCATGGAAGCGCCGCTTCTGGCCGGCGCTTCATAAATTCCAGGAAGCGGCTGAAAATGAAGAAGCGGCGCTTCCGAATTCGGAAGCGCCGCTTCCAACGAAGCTTCCTAGGCGCTTCCGTACGGGACGCGCTTCGGAGCTTCGAACCGGGGGGGGGCTTCGTTAACACTAGTTCTCCAGCCAAAAATCTGCCCAAAGAAAAATCTAAGCTGCTCCCTCTACCTGTTGGAATCACTCAATCTGGAAAGTCGAATTTTTCTACCTCTCTGCTCGAAAAAATCAAACTTCCCCAAGCAACTCATCCCGCCTAGCAATGGATTGTGTTGCTCCTAGGAATTTTGGCCTACTACTCTTACTGAACAGTGAAATTCCTTCTCTCGCTTATGAGCTCTTCGATTGATCAGTGACACTCTGATACCATGTAAAAATTCCGAAAACCGGAATCCTATTGCAGCAACTAGTAGTATTTATCTAACTAATAAATTAATTATTCAGTTTATTGCTACAGCAACATCGAAATAAACACACTGCAACCTTCACAAATGACAAATGCAAAAATAAATAGCGCTGGAACTAAGAAAATACTAGCACACACATAAAAATTAACACCATTATTTTCTAACAAAAGTTCCCGGAAAAACCCAATGCGGGAAAACTAGTGCAACAGATGAGGGTTTTATTATATTATGCAGCATCTGGATGCCTGAAACTGGCAATCCACAACAAGAAAATCTGGGCAAAATTATTGAAGGGAATTCCCTTCCTCCACAAGCAATCCTAACACAACCTTCCTTCAGAAAACTCGGCCTCCTGGACCCTTTGCGTCAACCTCTGCGTCAGCCTTTGCGCTACTCTGCAGAGTCTCTATGATGTCAAACCTCCAACCAATCTCTGATGAAGTCGTTTTGCCTGCCTCTACTGAGGAAGTCGTCTCTCTGACACTCTAGAACCTTTGCCCGGCCTCTGGAGCTGAGAACGAATTTCTCTCTAGCAAATCGAACTGTCGATCTGAAGCAACTGCGCAGTTCTCTATGCTACCTCACTGGGAATAACTCGGCCCTCTTGTTGCTGCCTCTCCGAATCTGGAAAATCTCCTTCGGACTCGCTGTCCCTGCCCCTCACTCACTACTTCAATCTCTGGCTCTCCAATAGCTAACTGTTGCTACTCTGGAAATCGATCTGCCTAGGAAATCAAATTTCTGGTGTACTCAAGTGTGTTTTCCAAGTGCCCATCGGCTTCCTCTTATAATCCATTGTTGGAGCACCAACGGTCAAGATTAAAACTTAATCAATGGCTAAGATCATCTCGGAATCGGTCCGTGTGAATTTCTAGATGATTCTCATCTTGACTTAATTAATATTGATTAATTAACCAAGTTTAGACTTAAGAAACATCAAAATATTGGTTAATAATCTAATTAAGTCACTTCTAGGTGGATTTCCAGAAATGATTTCTGGGTCTTGGAGATCTCATGTATTCTAGCCTCCACCAAATTTCGTGGCTAGAACACATTCGACGCAACAAAAACTAACAGGGAAACAAGGGTTACTTTACTTTTGACAGAATATGACCTTTGGGAAATTGTTAACCAAGTAGTTCCTTCACCAACAAATCCACAGCAATTAGTTGCTCATCGAAAGAAGAAGACCAAAGCCCAGTGGGTGATCTTGAAGGAAGTGAAGGTTCATCTAATTTCTCACTTCTTTGAGAAACAATCAACCAAAGAAATGTTAAATGCTATAGTGGGTATTTTTCTAGAGCGACAACACGAACAGGAAGATGATGTTGAGAAATAAGCTCAAATCCATGCAGATGTCCAGATCCAACAATGTTAACAGCAACCTCATGAGAACCACTTAGATACATGATCAACTTGCAGCAATAGGGGAGAAGTGACCAATGCAAAGATAGTTAATAAAGCACTGAAAGATTTCTCAAAGCCTTGGGAACCATTTGTCAAGGGTATCTATGCTTGGGAGAAACTTCCCACTTTTGAGACGCTTTGGGATAATGGCATCCTAGAGGAGACTTAAGAGGAGCCCAAAGCCAGCAAGCAAGAAGGAGATGAGAACCTATCCCTTGTGAGTGAGGTGAAAAAGGCTGAAGGAAAGGGTTCAACAAGAAGGGTAAAAGTGAAGGGTCAACCTCACAACTAGGGAAGAAGAAGGACTTGAGAAAGGTCAAGTGCTTCATATGCCACAAGAATCAACATTATGCATCTCAGTATCCAAAGAAAAAGAAGGGCAAGGGAAAATTGCAGCAGGTAGTAGCATCAGCAGAAACTCAATTGGATGATTTTGTTGTGAAGTTTTAAAGTGACTTCCCACTAATCTCCTATGTTTCTACCAACAATATCACTAGAAGTGCATGGTACTTGGACAGTGGTGCATTTTATCACTGCCAGCAGCACGAGAGCTATTTAGCTATTTGATGAAGGACTTAATTATTCATGTGGAGCTTGGCAATGATGCTAAGCATGCAGTGAGGGGGGTGGGGACAATTTTGTTCCAACTCGAGTCAAGTGGTGAATTAGAAGTCAAGGATGTGCTATATGTACCGACTTTGGAAGAATCTGCTCTCAATCTTAGTTATGGAGTATAGGGGATTTGTCGTTATGTTTTAGCAAGGGCAAGTACTCATTTGTCCGAAAGAATCTAGCCCCGACACAGTAGATGTCATTAGGGTTAGAGAGGGAAATCTATACAAGTTACATGGTAAACTCGTTCAAGCCTTGATTCATAGCAATGACAACCTGTGTGAGTTGTGGCACAAGAGGATAGGACACCTGCACTACAGGGCATTGACAATTCTGAGAGCGATGGTCACTAGTCTTGCAGATTTCAGCATAGAGCAGCAGGGGGTGTACAAAGGGTGTGCACTTAACAAAACTGCCAAGGCTTCTTTCCCAAGCAGCAAGCAATAACTCAAATTTATAAAAGCAAGACTAGGTGAAGATGAAAGACACATACATTGAGTGACTAAGATACAGAGGACAATGACTCATGGAGATCTCAGCAATGGTGATAGAGGAGATTCATCCACTGATCTAATTTGGAGATGATATCGAGTAGGCAGCTAAAGATATCAACCCACACACAGGCCACACAACAAGCAGTATGCACGTTGTACAAGGGGTAGATTTGCAATTCGTACAGCAATTGCATGCGGGATGTAACGTGTGGCACGTGGGCTTTACAGCAGATGCAAGCAGGCCATACAACTGCCACAAGCAAGTTGTACAACAGCCAACAGATCAACGGACTATTCAATAAATATTTTGAGGGTTGTACAGGCCATACAGGTTCCAAGAAAAATTTTGAAATTTTGATGTAGCTTATATTGTTTTCTTTGAGGGCCATTTTCCCAGTCAAGGACACCTTGTAAGCTTTGAAGTTATTTTAATGAGAAGTTGATTTCAAGGGAAAAATATTTCTGTACGTGTGAAAATTGGTTTCATTTGGTTTTGTTGTATTTTGACAGTTAAAAATTCTAGTTTGTGCATTTTATTCAGTGAGCTGATTTTAAAATTTATTTTTAGCAAGGAAATCACTAGGAAGTAATGAGCCTAAGAATTGGGGTGAGAACATTGATAAATGACAAGTCAAATCATTATTTTTGGGAGGGGGTTACAAACTAACTGTTACAAGAAATTTTCTCGAAGGCCAATCCCTCGTCCCATTTTGTTGTTGTTGAACTATGAGATCATCATGCCATAATAAGCGTTGAAGGATTATCATTGATGTCAAAGCAAAGGTCAACTATACTATGATTGAGAACAAAGTGAGGAGTCATTGTGTTGATCACCCACCATTACTAGGAACATGAACTTATGTTACTCCACCATAGGAGGAGGTGGTGGCAGAGTGATAATGGATCTATGATTGAACAAGCCAAAACAGCAGCCTATTTGTATCAATAAATACAGTGCCATATGGCATAGACACAACACTGACTTGCAGCCCAAATTTCAAACTCCAATCAGACTATCCCAGAATTGGACCACAACTCATGTTGAAAGATACAAGCTATATCAACGACTTAAGGTCCAAGGATATAGTTGTAACTTGTGTCAATGATCTTTGTGAAAATCCATAAGTAGCAGGTGAAAATCAACTCCATCCATATACCTGTAGCATACTTACCAGCAATATATACACATCCACAATCATCCAGCGTGTTTCAGTTGCTAATGTTGTGTAATGCCTTTGCTGAATAAGTGATACTTAGCTATCATACTGCAAATGAACTCAGACCACAACTCATGTTGAAAGATACAAGCTATATCAACGACTTAAGGATATAGTTGTGTCAATGATCTTCCTGAAAATCCATAAGTAGCAGGTGAAAATCAATACCATCTATATACCTATAGCATACTTAGCAGCAATATATACACATCCACAACCATCCAGCTTGTTTTAGTTGCTAATGTTGTGTAATGAATGCCTTTGCTGAATAAGAGATATTTAGCTATCATACTGCAAATGAACTCAAATGCATATCTCATGGAAGAGGAAGCCACCTCAAGACAATGATTTAATGGGACTCAGTCAAATGGGCAGAGCAGAGCACAGAAAAGATATCCAATGCACATTTTAGGGAATTGTTATAATAGCCCTTGATCTATCTTGCACATTAACCTACGGAAGTTTCATGAAATCCATGATTTGAGGAAAATTGTTGGCGTGATTAAAGGAACACCATAGATCAAGGATGATTAAAGGTTCCCTGGACCAACATGATGCAATTTTTGAAGTCGACCTTGCCCTGAACAAGTCAGCCTCACCAAAAGACATGTTCATTCATTCATGAACATAACTAGTATATATAGGACCTCACTCGCTCTCATTTGGTCATCCATTCGATCCATCTAAGCAAGAATAAGCATATGAATCTGAGGCAATAGGAGAATTAAAGGTTCACAACTTGTGAACCTAGGAACTGAGGGGAGGCGAGGTCTTTTGGGTGTTTTGATTATCTTTTATTGTGTTTGTTTCCGTGCTTCTTTGGGGTTCTATTAGGGAACAAGACCCAGACCCTTGCTAAGCAGACATCGGCCTTGGAGCAGTCTCCCCCTTGAACAGAACTTTCAATTCTGTGACAAGACTAAATTTGGCCCTCCCTACTGCAACTTCAGATATGTGTTCTGAGGCAAGCTCAGCCCTAAGGCACATCTCTGCAACCTCGGATTTGTGTCATCTACAACTTCAAGTCTGTGTCATCTGCAACTTTGGACCAGTATCATCTGTTGAAGTTTCTAATTTTCCTTAGTTAAAAACTCTTCATGCACTTTTTCTGATTTATTCTTACCTACTTGTTATTTTTCTTTAACAGTTTATTTACAAAGTAAATACTAAAAATAAATACCAGTGCATGCTCAACATATTACAAATCAGCAACTAAAAGAAACAAGAACAAACACACCACATGACACCATTATTTTTGGACCAATGTCCCCGGAAAAACCCAATGTGGGAAAACCGGTGCAGCTATCTGAGGGTTTTCTTATCAAGCAATATCAGAGTACAATTTGGGTGTCGAAACTGGCCTACCCAACAGAGAATTCTCTTAGCAGCTATACCTCACAGATTGAGAGAATTATCTTGGTTGAAACCCCGGAAAATCCTTCCGGCAGTTCCTCGGCACAAAATTGCTCTGCAACCCCAACGCCTGCCCAATCTAGACTGCGTCAGCCTCTCCTAGCCTAGCACTGGCCCTGCGTCAGCCCCAAGAGGCCCTGCGTCAGCTCTAGGAGCCTTTGCATCTGCTATGCTGGCCCCTGTGGTGCTCTGCGCAGCACTTGGCTGCCAGTGCATGGCCCTGCGTGAGCCCTTGCTAGCTCTGTGTCACTTTCCTTGGCTGTTGCGCTGCTCTCCCAACACAATCTCTGCCTTCTCTGTTTCTTTGTATTCAATGCCCCTCAACTCCTCTCTCGATCACTGATTCTATCTCTCTTAATAAACCCCGCTCTAGAGAATAGAATGACTAATCACTCTAGTGTGATCTCGAAGTGACCCTCAAGCCTCCTCTTATACTTTTCCTGTTGACATATCAACGGCCGAGATTAAGTCCCTAATCAACGGATAAGATTAGATCTGGCTTGATCCATGTCTTTTTGACCACTCTAACACAAATTCATATTAATACTCATTAATATTTTATTTTCCCTAAGTTTAAACTTAGGGACTCCATTAAAAATATAATTATTTTAATATCTCCTGATCTATTTAAAATCTGCCCAAACCCTTTCTGGGTATTGGAGATCTCATGTGCCCCAACCTCTCCACCAAATTTCGTGGCTAGAGCACATCCGATGCTACCCCAAATCAACATCATCTACAAATTCGGATTTGAGTTATTTACAATTTCAGCTCTGTATAACGTCTATAGCATTTGAAATTTTGGCCCGTGTGGAGACAGTTTCGGCCTCAATTACAGACCTATATGTGGGCACCTTGAACCTGTGACAAACTTAGATATTCAATCTGGTGGAGCAGTAGAATTCAACCTTGTTGGAAGCTGATTTTTTATCCTCTCTTGAATAGACCTTTGACTTCATTTGGAGCAAACTTTGGAATAATTATTGAAGATATTTTGAGCAATCCTTTGTCTATTGGGAGCAGCCTTGAAAAACATTATTGGAGTCAATTCTGGAAGCATCTTGAAGCACCATTGAAGGCATTTTGGATAATTGTTGAAGCATTACTAAATCGTAAAGATTTTTTGAGGTATTCCTTGAGCAAACATGAAGAACCTTGGAGGCATTTTCAATAACTTGTTGAAGTTGACCTTGATTTGAACCAAACTTTGAAGAATCTTGAAGGTCATTTGTTGCATTCGTTGAAGATCTTGGAGTGGTATGTGAAGCATTGTTGGAGCAGGAATTCTTTAAGTATCTTTGAAGTATTGCTAAAGAAATCTTTCAAGTCTTAGTGAAGAAACCTTTGGAAGACTTGAAGCTATATTGAAGCCACCTTAAAAGCGATTGCAGCAAGCAAAGAGGGTTGGAGCCCTAGAGGATCGGAGTCCTCATACAAGGTTGGAGCCTAGATTGTCTTTGAGGATTGGAGTCCTCATAAGTGGTTGGAGCCTAGATTGATAACTAAGGATTAGAGTCCTCATTTAGGTTTGGAGCCCTTAAGAAGTTAGCATTTTATTGTCCAAGTTGGAGCCCGGTTATTTGTAAGAGGAATGGAGACCTCATTATTCTTATTAATAAAATTGTTTTCATGTTATACATCTTGTAATTTGGTTCAATTAATGATCTTAACTGGCATAATTTAACAATTGCAAAAGAAACACTGATTCACCCCCTCCCCCGCCTTCCTCCCGCTCTCAATATTTCCAACAACGTCTTTTGGCGGAAATAGTTGTCTTGCGGATTGATTTTTCTGTTCTTCTTCTTCTTAGTGATTGTAGATATTGTGCTCCATAAGATTTTTGAAGGTATACCAAATAGCACAAAGCTCTTGAATCAATCCATTAAGGGGACTTACAATCACTTGGAAGCGTAAGGTAGGGCGCTAATCCTCACTTTCTCTTTATTGGATTGGGGTTTTCAAAATCTATTTGTTGGATTAGCGTGACTTATCGAGGGTTTCTTCATCAAAGACAAGATCTCTCCCAATACCAAGAGGAATTTCAAGAGGAAATCGCTTTTTGCCAGATTTGGGTACCGATACATTATTTTAGACTAGAGTGAAGGTGACTAGCCTTTCGACTTCCAAACTCATCTCTTTTCAAAAATACAAGGCTGGTCTAGAAGTGGTTTTGATCACAATCCGCCACTAAAAAGGGTGATTTGCAAGGCCAAGGTAAGCCTCACCACAGCAACCACATATTTTAGAAAAATCCTAAACTTTTCAAATTTCTGTTTTATAAATATAAAAAATACAAAAATATTTCATTAGCTTGAGCTTCAAATATTTATTTTTAGCTTGTTTCATCATTTCAGTTATGCTTAAATCTCATCTATTTGGCCCAAGGAAAATATGGTTCTCTTGTGTTGTGTAGGAAAGCTGATCTAAAGCAAATTTCGAGTTGTCCAAGGGTTTTTCAAATCCGCCACATAATTTACAGCAGCAAATTTGAAGTGATAAGTGAAACCTTCATACAAGGGTTCAATCCTAAAGGGATGTACTTGTAAACTCTTTTATATTTTCACTTCAGGTAATTGATTCATCAATTTTAGAAGTGACAAACACTTTCCATTTTGTTGGAAATTAAATTTATAGATAAAAATTAAATCTGGGTTTTAATCCCATGGGAATTTGACTCCATTAATAAGTAAACATTTTTCAGATTGCATAATCTTTCAATTTACTTGCTTATTTTAAGTGTCGGGCTATTTTTATTGATATTTATTTATTGTCCTAAAATTACCACCCCTAGATCCAACTCTTAGCAGTATTCATACACTTGTGGGTTGCCCCTAAAGGAGGTTTAGTTTGTTATTTTCTGTGTTTTTATGCGTTTCCACAAATCTAAAGTCGCAAAACAGCAAACTGATCGGTCATCTACAGTCATTTACCAAGGACTATAACAAGGTATTTATCTCTAATTGGTAAGGGCTCTTGACACTTTGTGCTATTTCAAGGCTTATTGTTTGTAGTTTTGAGTGTTATTTTATTTGTTGGCCTGTGTTTTTCTACAGCAATTTCTCATTTTCAGATCAGCAAGACCTTTAAAATTAACTCCTAGACTCCAACACCCAAGATGTATTATTAGGAAATGGTTTATTAACCTGTGTTGAAGGGTATTTAGTGTGGGGACTCATGCCAATGTGACAGTGAACACTTGTCCTGTGTGCTACCACCTATTGTCATTGTTGTCATTAATGGCAAAGGGTCATTTGATGTATGCCCAGTTGATGGCATGCTTGTTTTAAGTGTGTTGACATATTTCTATGTTGTTGAGTTGGTTATGTTGCAGAGGTATATTGTGTGCATATGATGGTTGAGCTGATTTGCTTGAAGAGGTGTTGTTAAAGATGTATGAAGTTGTGACGCAAAAAAATGGCAAATGTTGTTGGTTGACAGTAGTACGTTGCAGAACAGAGGCATGAATGCTTGCAGAATGGATGTTGTGATGTGAATTCAGCCCAGATGTTTGTGAGCCTTGGAGATGCTTGGATGGTAATTGGAGTGTTGCTGAGTATGTTGCTTGTCATAGGTATGGCCACCCATATGCTTGCACATGTTTTAAGTGTAAGGCTGATTTGTGCATTGTGATGTGTAAGGCTGATTGTACATTGCATGTGTAAAGCTGATTAAAAATTGACTAAAGGTTGGTTACATTGGTCCAATTAAAGGCTGATTAGAGGCATTTAAAATGTTGTGATGCAAGAGAATTTTGGTTGTTGTAGTCATTAAAGTTGGCTTATATTAATGCATGTTAATTAAATATTTCAAAATTTATTCTATGTATTCTTAATATTCAAAAGTTGAAAGAGTTTAGAACGAAGAGACAGCCATGGAATGCAAAGAGGTAAGAGTGTTCATTTCAGATTCTTGCATGGAATATTAACATCCAACAAACTATCTTTGTAAAAGATGTGCTTTTGGAAGACGAAAATGGTTGGTGAGCCTATAAGTTGAGATAGTTGTTGTGAGACCTTGCTCGTGAGTTCCCTAGAACAAAGAAAAGGGCAGATGTGAAGTAGATTTGAGGAGGAGAAGAGACAAAGACAGAGATGGAGGTATCCAGAACTAAAGACCAAGTAAACCAACATATTGTATCTTTTATGTATCAAAGGATTGTAGTCTCCTTTTAGGTTGGAGCCTATTGAATAGGATGTAGGAGCTTCCTAGCAAGCAGTAGCTTGTAGAACAAATTGACATAGGACCCTCCTGTAGGTTGTACCCTGCAGAAAATTAATGTAAGGGAGAATAAGAGCTTCCTTACAAGTTGTAGCTTGCAAAATAGCGGAGAGGTTGGAGCCTCTAAAAACTTATATAATAAAGGAAGTAGGAGCTTCCCATTGCATCACAACAACAAATTCGTGGTTTTCTCCCTTTATGGGTTTCCACTTATTTCTGGTGTCCACATGTGCTTCTTTTGTGTGATAATTTTTATGTTGCGGTTTACATGTTACATGTTGTTTATATATTAAATTTGTTGTTCATATGATGTAATGTTGGCCATTTAATAATTCAGTTAACCATTGAAAAGAAAAGTAAAAGTTGTCCATGAATGCACTAAACTGATTCACCCCCCTCCCCTTCTTAGTTTAGTCAATTTTCGAACACCACCTTAGCATTTCGTGAAGACCTTAACAACACCAACTAGCTTGGGCAGTAATAAGCCCCTAAAATGAACACCTTGTTTGGAATAAACTTGTTGGCAGGACCAAAGATGCATTCCAGGCATATGATGTGTTGCATACCTCTATTGTATTTAATCCATTACTTAGTACGAAATTAATTTCAGTTTCAATAAATGGCCTCTAGCAATTTTGGCAAAGAGCATTTTATTTTCACCAATCCTCACGTACTAGTGATTTGTTGCCAAAATCATAAAACATAGTCCAAAAGGTTAGACCAACATTGGGATGTTTCTTTTAGCTGCTAATCTTAGATAACAATAGTATGTTCTATGTTTGCGACAATTACTTCAATGTCCTTTTATCAACCCAATGACGATTTCCACTAAATTACCAATAGAAATCACATTAACCATTAATCACATTGACAGTAACTGTAAATAGAACATAAACAATAAACGCAAAAGACAAGCCAAAACAAGAGAACACCATAATTTGGCTAATGCTAGGGAAAAACCCCAAGATGGGGAAAACCCTTGATCAATTCTTCTTATTATAATATCAAATGTTCAGCAAAAAGAGAGAGTACAATAATCCAAAGTCAAAGTCAAAATTGACTGCCCAAATCATTGTCCAGAACAGTCTTGTCAAATCTACAATTCAGCCCTCAGTCAACAACAGTCAAATCATCCCTAACCAATAAGTCAACAGCAGACAAAGTCTGGTCAAACTTCTTCAAAACAACTCAGTCAAAGGGGAGAGGAACTCAGCATCTCTTGTTGGTCAAAGTCGGCCCAAAACAGTCATCCAAACAATGATCAAACTCGGTCAACCTAAAGTCAAATTTGCAGTCAACGAAAGTCAAAGTGCCCAAAAATTCTCAATTTTTGTGCCAAACAATATGGCCTACCCAAACAGAAAATGTCCCACAAAAATCGCAATCAAAGGAGGTCAAATAGCCCTTGGTCAAATGTTAGTCAAAACTTGCAACAGATCTAAAATTCAGCCTCCTGAAGTTCATCCTCCTTTCTGTTAGTTTTTGTAGCATCAGAGATGTTCTAGTCTCGAAACTTAGTGGAAAGGCTAAAACACAGGAGTTCTCCATAACCCAAAAATCATTTCTCGAAATTCCACCTAGAAGTGTCTCAATGAGATTATTAACCTATTTTTAATTTTTTCGTAGTCTAAACTTAGGAAAAAGGGTTAATTAATCAGAATTAATTGAGATAAAGTTTGAATCATCTAGAAACTCACATGGATCGACTCTGATATGATCTTGGTCCTTGATTAAGTTTTAATCTTGGTCGTTTGAGGTCCAACAAAAGATTATAAGTAGCCGATGGGTAGATGGAAAACACACACAAGAGATCGATTTCCTTGGAGAGTTCGATTTTCCAAAAAGCAATTGTTGCCAGAAGAGTTCAAGCTTCAAAAGGGAAGCAGAGACAGAGAGGAGCAGGGACAGTGAGATCAGAGAAAGATTTTCTAGATCCGGCGAGTACATTACAGAGAGGTTGATATTTCTCCAAGAAGCTGCGCAAAGGCAACGCAGAAGCTTCAGAGGGCAGTTCAATTTTGCTAGGGTGAAGTTGGTCATCAGTTCCAGAGGCTGGAAGACATTTCCTAAGTGTCAAAGAGACAGTTTCCCAGTCAAGAGTGGGCAGGATGGCTTGATTTGCAAAAGTTCCAGGTTTTAGCATTTGAGGAACTGCGCAGAGGTGATGTAGGGTCTGCACAAGGCTAGGTGGACGACTTGTTTTTCAGGGGCAGTCAAGTGTCGGAATTGCTCGGAGTGAGGGTGATTTCCCTTAGATTATTTTTGCCAGTATCTTCTCTGCAGGATAGCCAATATTCGGCATCTAGATTGTACTCAGCTAATTTCATTGTTGCATAATAATAAAAGCCCTCAGCTGGTACACTGGTTTTCCCAAGTTGGGTTTTTCCAGGGACTTTTGTCCAAAAATAAGTGTATCAATTTTTTTATGTATGTGTGCTATGTTGACCACTGAAGTGTACCCAAAATTTTTAAAGACTCCATGCCCGATGACGCATTAAAGGCTTCATGTATCATTAGAGTTCACTATATCACCAAAGTTTTTCAACTCTATTTCTTCTACTCGTCTTTGTTTGTTGTATTCAGATTCCACAAGCCCTGCGGGGATGATGTAAAGTGATACTAGTATAATGAGTTGAGTCATGTAACAGGCCTAGGTAACTTGGGACTTTGTCATCAAGTGAGTTTACTCCGAGAGGGTTTTTTCACTTAATTAATTATTAGGTGCTTACAGGGACTTAATAATTGATTGAGTTTTTTCCTCCAAGCATAATCCAAAAGCTGGAGTGCGGCTTGATGGTGAGGCCTTGGGTGAGTCCTAATATCTAGAGTCATTATATATTACCATATTATATCACTTATAAAGTTTCATGGAATTTGATTACATCTAAGGGTCAATTTTTTAAATTTTTAAATTTTCCGCTGGGCGGAAATTTGAAAAAAAAATGAATGTAAAATGCAGTAAGTAATGTCCAGAGAAATTGTATAGGGTATGTGTGCTCAAAATTACACCTCTCACCCTCAACTTTCTACTATGACACTTTGAGTGATAAAAAATACATTCTAGACCCTCAAAACCCACTTTTCCTAAGTTTTGTGGAAAATGTGGCAATAAATAAGCCCAACAATTAAATAATTGGAGAAAACTAAATATTCACACATTCTCAAATGATGTGGAAATGAGGTGGAAATTGATCTGAAAGTCAAAGTTCAGTTACCAAGTGATGTGCACTCCACATAAGCCACAAATCAAGCAAATCGATTTTTTGTGGAGAAGACAACGAGTTCTAGTGACAAGGATTATGTGGGCCTCTAAGGAAGAAATCAAGTTGCCACTTTCGAAATTCGAATTTGCATGAAGGAGCATTGGGATTGTCACCTATTTGTCTTGGGATTGCCACCATTTGTCTTGGAATTGGTTCCCAAGCTTCTATATAATGGAGTTATGGGCTTTCACTATATAATCATTGAAAACGAGCTATTGTGTTTGGGGAAGTTATGATCTTGTTTACACTTATTTTCTATTGCAATAAAAAACTTTGGGGTTCGCTTATGAGGTGTTGTTCTTCTTGAGCATGGTAATATCTTGATCATTGTGCTTCAACTTTCTACTTGTGTTATTGTATTCATTATTTTCCACTATGCTTTTAGAGATTTGTTAATGTAGAGTTATCTTACATTGCCATTTGGTTTTAAAAATTTGCTCTAGATAGGGAATGATTTAGTTGATTTTCCAATAAATCTCTAAAATTTCTTTGTCATTGTATTTTTCTAAACCCATATGGATCTAATGTGTATTTGGAGTTGTGTAGATACATATTTGGATCAAGCTTCAAGCGTGAGGGGAAATTCTTGGAGGAATCATCCCACTCTTGAACAAGCTCATTCGAAAACCCACATTTTTTGTCTCCCAAGGCTTCATCTTACGATTTTGTGCTTGCAGGGATCCTTGGCCGTATAGCTTGTATTTCAAGCTAAGTAACCGGATTCGTCCTATAGGCCCCACGAATCTCGAATCCATCGTGTCCGACACGATTCTCTCCAGATTCGTGTCCAAAACCCATGACACGTCATGTCCTTTTTTGCCACTTCGAATCCGACTACGTGTCACGATTTTGGCAGTGTGTCACGATTTTGGGAATCGTGTCCTGTTTTCCAGGACTCGCTAGGCTCAAAAAGTGACTTGGGCGGGTATGAAAAGGGTGTATTTGCTCATTACAGCCACGCATATTTTCATTTGGCAAGTGTTTTGTGAGTTGTTGGCAAGTGGAGAAGGGTTTGCAGCAAGGAGTTAAGGGAGTAGAGCATTCAGCAAGGAGAATCAACCACCAAGTAAGTGCATTTCACCTCCATTTTTTTGCATTTCTTACAGCAGTTTGTATATAATTTTTTGTTTACAAATTTGTGCATGCTTTGTTCATTTCTTTTACAGTATTCATGGCTCAATCAAAGGCAGCAGTTAGGGGGAAAAGGAAGGGCAAGAATGTCATGGGTGAAGATGCCCCTCCTCCGCCAATAGCATCAGAGTCCACTGCAAGTAATGTTGAGGGAAGAGGAGGACCTAAAGACAATGATAAATATCCATTGTGGAAATATGTCACAAGAGAGTATGGGCCAAACACCAAGGGAAAGGGAGGAGGAAATGTGCAATGGAAATGCAACTTTTGTCACATTTCTTTCAAAATCACATATTATCGTGTGAAATCACATTTGTTGGCTTTACCGGGTTGTGGGATTGGAGCTTGTGAAGTTGTTTCTTTACAAAAGAGAAAAGAATTGGAAAAGGAGGCCAATGTTGGTATGGAACATGTGGCTTCAAAATCAAAAAAACTCAAGAATAAAGACCCCCTTTGTTATGCTCTTAACCTGCAAATGATACCCAAATACAGAATATGCGAAGAAAAGATACCCAGAACACAGAATATGCGAAGAAATGATACCTAGAACACAGAATAGCAATGATTTTATTATTCAAAGAGTAATGTTCACTTGCCTCTTCAAGGGGGCAACCTCCAATAGAGCAGAGCTCGATTACAAAATAAGACACGATACTGCTCGCAAGGAGTCTCTATCCTTTATATATGACTCATACATGCAATACCACAGGCCAATACTGTGGTATTACTAATACCATTTATCTAATACTACGACCCATTTGCAACTAACTGTGGTTCCGTTATTAGTTGCGGATTAACGACTTACAATTATTAATATGGGCTTTATTGACACTTGACTATGATGTGGTCCCATTACATAGATAAGGGGGTTAGGGTGGGACCCTAACACAATGTATCCTGTAGAATTGTCTTAGCATCCTGTAAAGAGCACTTTGTGTCTAACATTTTCATTCTTTCTCTCCACGTGGATGTCTTTGGGCTCCCTCGTTCATAAGTGATGAATGCCTTGGAGGGATACCTCTCCTTTTGTGTAGCTGGGGTGTCTACAATCGTGATTGGTTACCTTGACGGTGGCTGGGGTCTGCCAGTCTTTATCCTCATGCTCCCTCTTGCCTTAAAATACATAGAAGGCTCTCTTTTTCTCTTCCCTTTTTGCTCTGGGGTTGTGCTTAAGGCAGCAAGGACTGCTGCTGCCTCCTTGGCCAAGATCCTGAGTGATTTCTCCTTTTTCTTCTCTGCCTCCATACTTCCTCTAGAAATTCCTATGCTGACCTTTTTCTGGCTTCCTCTAGAAATAGTTTTCTGGCTTCCTGTAGAAACAGATTTCACTGTTTTGGCCTGCTTGGATGGGGGTGTCTTCTCTTTCAATTTTGCTATGGTTGCCTTGGGTGTTCCCTTACTTTCTTCGACTTTTTCAGTCCGCTCTGCCCTGATTTACAATCGTTTCTCCCTTGGTGTTTGTGCCTGTATTCCACCCACAGTTTTGGTCTCGGCAGCTTGGCCTTTCTCTGGTGTCTTTTTTGTTATTTCTGTGGTGGTTTGTCCTAGGTTCCCTTACCCTTGGCTTTCTTTTCAGCTTCAAGGTGTTTCCCTTATTCACTACTGGATAAGGTGAGTTCCTCGGCCAAAGTTCTTATATCATCATCTTTGGACATATTGCAAAAAATTTCCTAGGAGAGGGGGATAGTGTAGGTATGGAGGCCATCCTCTACCAGAAGCTTGATGAGCCCATGATGGGCTAGATGATCTGGTGTCCCTTCCTTCAGTTTTGTGCCACATTGAATAAATGATTGCAAGAGAAAATATGGGATGCTTAACTTCTGCTCTGGGGGTAGATCCAACCCATGTCTTAGTTCTTTTAGTAACTGGAGATGATAGCCGTAAACAATATTGAACCACCCGTGACAAATAATGTATTTCATAATTTGGAGATTGGCTTCACTCCAAAGAGGATGTAAACTAGCCCTCCTTACCTCATTCTTATCTTTTTTAAACTGTTCCTCTGGTAGGAAGAATTCTTTCTTGGCTTTTTGGCCTAGTCCTCTCTCCTCTTTGCTCCAGGGTATCCCCAATGGCAGGTCAATGACTCGGCTAATGAATTTGGGGGTTAGATTTAAGGTCAGCCCTCTGAAATTCACAGTGGCTAGTGTTTTTGATTTAGGTTATAGAGACAACAAGAACTCTTCCTTTATTGCATCGCCGTGTCCCTAAATTTTGTCACAAAATGCCATCCAGTTGGCACGAGTGAAGAGGTCCACTACTACGGGGTGTTCACGCAATTTTCTGCAATTTGAGGGTTCCTTCTTGATAAACCCTCCTGGCATGGTGAGAGTACTCTGTTTTGGCTTATGCTCTGATCGGAAAGGGGTATTCTGTTGATGGTTTCCTCCCCTAAACTTTGAAGACAGTATCCCTCAAGTGTTTATTTTTCACTTTGCACCAATTCCCTGGTTATAATGTTGTTGCTACCCAAAACTCAATTATCAAGAGGGAATTAGACTCCCATAGACAGAGTGTAGAGCTTAATTTTCATCCCCAACATGCATTCAACCACATAAAAGTCACATTCTTCATGCACAGGTTAGCCCTCACAGCGGTTTATCGTTTCTATAGGAGGAATTTCTTAACAGGAACTATGGAGGAGAATCTGATGTAGAAACAACTGAAAAATTCCATGTATCACATAGGAAAACTACTGTTCTTGACCCACAGGTAGACTTGCTTCTAATTCTCCTACTCTAGACAGTTTAATTCGCCACCTTTCGAAATATCATGCATGGGAATGGTGTTTTCGAGCCTACCTCTCTTCGAAACTCCAATTTCGACACAGGTAGTCCAGGTTTCTCTGCTTTGGGAGGCTTTGTTGTGTTTCTTGTAGAGCTCCTTCCTGTAGAGAGCTTTTCCGGGTACTGGACGACGTCACCACGCTTCTAAGTGAGCCTAGGACACAGGAGGATTTCGAAACGTGCTGAAAAGCTCGGGCTACCAAACAGCAGAGGAGGAGGATGCGTACTTTGCTGAAAACAGTTGCAAGTGTAAATGACAGCGGTTCATCATGAGTTCTCAATTGAGCAATTTTGAATTACGACATAATTCCTAGGGAGGGGGTGAGGTGTCCAGGCTGATCCATTAGCCAACGTCACAGCCATTATTCTCCTGCGTGTCTCTGGCCACCATTACTTCCCCTCTGCCATTAACCACCGCCACCATTGTCAATCCGTCGGTTTCCTGACTGGACACTTCCCACGTGTCGGCTGCACATCTCTTTGGCATAACCGAGATCATTCAGATCCCATGAGGCCATTCGACTAACTGTGGGTGGCCAGTTGATTGGCCACCGAATTCGTTCAATCTCCACCATTTCACAGACATGCAGTTTTCAGAGTATAGTCTATCCAATTTGACGAATAAGGCTAGACACTTACCTGTGTGGCCGTGGACGTGTTCTGCAGGCTTCGAGATGTGGAATGATGGCTATGCTCACTACTACTTCATGTACAGGTGTTGGAACTCCTTCTTTTGTCGGTTTATACTGTATGCACGGCTTCGAGATCCAATCCTCTGGTCGTAAACATTGTATGCATAGGCTCCGTCTGATTTCAGCTGTTGAGGAGGTGTTCACATCCGAGCGAAGCTTGTTGCATGTTCCCTGTGTCGATTTCGGCTACTATTGACTCCATAGTATGTACTCCAAACGGATCAGCTGCTACAAGATTCCTGTAGGACATCTTGTAGCTGCTTCTCCTCCTGGGATGCAGGCTAAACAGGTAGGGCTATATTCACTAATGAAGAGTCTAGGTGGAGCTTAAACGGGTAGAGTGTGCGAGCCGTTGTTGCTTAATTTTTTTACTTGAAATTTTCCTCTTTTTGTTGGTTTCCAGCTTGAGGAAAATAGGGTTTCTGAAATGACTGTGCAGGAACATACGACTAGGTGTGTAACGGAGGTGTCAAGAGATGGAATAGGGTGCCACATGGTCTTGGATTGGATAGAGGTGTGGCGTCAGGTCTAACAAACTGATCCCAACCATCAAATTCCCTTGCAAACTTGAATTTGACTCATCCAAAAGTTCTATAGGACGTTTTCCGTAGAAATTCAGGACTTCCTATAGAAAAGCCTGTAGCTTCCTGTAGAAATGCCTGTAGGTTCCTGTAGAAAGCCCAGAACTTCATGTAGAAGGCCCAATCTCAACCCAAATGTGACCAAATCCTAGGAGAGGTGAGTGGCCATGGAGGGGGTGTTCGAAGGGGTGTCCTTGAGCCTGGTACAAACCTTTGTCCTCATTTTGCATGCCCTCCTTTCTTCCAATGTAGGATTTCCTGCAACTTGCAATTACTTCACAGAGATTAGCCCTGTTTTCTTTTTTCTTTTTTTTCTCTTTTCTTTTCCTTTCTTTTTTTTTCTCTCTTTTTTTTTTTAATGAGACAGGAAGGGCGCCTCAAAGAGGTTTTCAACCTCACTATCTACCCTGTGCGCCTCAAAGAGGTTTTCACCCAAGGATCCTTTTATTCCATATTTTTTTATTTCTCTAGGGACAGCTGGGGCGCCTCCATGAGGCTTTCACCCTCACTGTCTGCCCTGGGCGCCTTAGAAAGGTTTTCACCCAAGGATCTTTTTTATTTCTATTTTATTTCTTCTTTTTTTTTGTCCCTTCTTTCTTTTATTTTGATGATCAAAGTGTGGGTGGAATAGGGGCAGAGCCCTGCTCCACTACCAGCACTAATTTTTCCAAAGTTTTAATGAACTCCTGTCTCAAACGAGGTTTCCTGTAGATCTTCAACTAATGCCCATTGACAAACATGGGGATGTCTTCTTCATCAATGGTCTCGATAAGGACTGAGCCATTGTCATTACACTTCTCCACTGCATATGGTCCTAGCCATCTTGTCCTCAGCTTTCTTTTGAAATCCTTGTATCTTGAGTCATATAGTAGTGCCCAATCTCCTGGTTGGAATTGCTTTTCATTAAGACGTCGGTCGTGCCATATCTTCCTCTGAATCTGGACTACTTCTGAGTGGAGGAGGGCCTGCATTCTTTGTTCATCTAATCCATTCAACTGCAGTAATCTTTCACGTTGAGCATGGTTGAGATATAGGTCCAGCTAAGCTACCACCCTCAATGTGTTATACTCCAACTCTATGGACATCAAAGCTTTCTTCGTGTAGACCAGCTCATAAGGTGTGAAACCGGTTGTAGTTTTCCAACTGGTGTTGTAAGCCCAAGTGGCCTCAACCAAGCGATCTGCCTAATCCTTTCTATTGCTGCTCACCACCTTAGTCAAAATCCATTCCAACACTCTATTACTGACTTCCACCTGTCCATTTGCTTGGGGATGATATAGGGTGGAAGTCTTGTGCTTGATCTTGTGATAAGCGAGCAAATCTTCAATTAGGTTGGAGGTGAACTGGCTTCCTTGATTGGTGACTAACTCTCTTGGGTAGCAAAACTTGTAGAATATGTTTTCCATTAAGAACTGAACCACTTTCTCTTCTGTCGTTGCCTTGATTGTCATTGTTTCTGCCCACTTTGTCAGCTAGTCAGTGCACACAATGAGGTAAGACCTTTGCTTTGAAGGAGGGTTGATAGGTCCCACGAAATCCATGCCCCACTTCTCAAATGGCTTGAAAGTCACTTGAGGTTGGAGGGGCACTTCATCCCTTGGAGTAGGTTTCCCCATCCTCTGACATCGGTCACACTGGATGATGTATCTTCTGACATCTAAATGAAGAGTAGGCCAATAGTGGCCAGCCCGTAGAATTTTGAAGGCGGTCCTTTTTGCTGCAAAGTGGCCTCCACATGGTCCATCATGATAGGTTAGGAGGATGTCAAAGACTTCCTCTTCCCTAACACAACACCTCAAGATCTCATCAGGGCTTAGTTTAAATAGGTTGCCCCCGATCCAAGTGAATGGGGCACTCTTCCTCATGATTTTGCTCTTCTCCTTTGAGGATAGATGCGGAGGGAACTATGCTGAGACCAACTAGTTTGCTATATTAGCAAACCATGGAGAGAATACTGAGATAGAAAAAAAGTGTTCATCTAGCATCTGGTCATCGACTATCCCTTCCTCACCTGCAGGCAAATCCAATCTAGATTGGAAGCCAACAACAACATTTTCCTTACCTGGCTTGTCAACAATAGTCAAATCAAATTGCTGCAACAAAAGTAACCATCTAATGATACGAGCATTCACATCAAGTTTATTCATTAAATATCTAATCACAGCATGATCAGTGTGTACAAGTGTTTCATAACCAATGATGTAGTGTCTGAACTTGTTTAAGGAATGGACTACGGCCAGGAACTCTTTCTCGATTACCGTATAATTCATCTCTGCCTTGGACAGGTTTTTCCTAACAAAGTATATGGCATATGGCAATTTCTCCTCAACTTGTCCTAAGGCTGCTCCTATGGCTTTGTTCGAGGCATCAGTGTGGATGTGGAAAGGTAGGGCCCAGTTTGGACCTCTCAAAATCGGGGCGGATATCAGCTTACCTTTCAACTCATCAAGAGCCCCTTGGTAGTCATTAGTCCATTTAAATTCGACATCTTTTCCTAAGAGGCTAAACAATGACGATGCTAGCTTACTGAAATATTTGATGAATCTTCTATAATATCCTGCCAAGCCTAGAAAACGTCGAACAACTCTCACCCTTTGAGGAGGTGGGGCCTTCTGGATGATATAAATTTTGTTAGGATCCACCTGCAATCCTTGCTGAGAAATGGTATGACTTAGCACGGTCCCTTCAGTCATCAGGAATTCACATTTTTTAGGACTGAGGGACAGGTTCATCTCAATGCACTTGTTTAAAACTTTTCCTAGGTTGGACAAGGCTTCTTGGAAGTTAGACCCATAGGGAGTAAAGTCATCCATATAGATTTCCACTGAACCATGAACCAGCTCAACAAATATGCTGAATATTTCTCTCTGGAAATTGGAAGGAGCGTTGCATAGTCCAAAGGGAAGGATTCGGTAGGCAAAGGTACCCCATGGACAAGTGAAGGTGGTCTTATCTTGGTCTTTCGGGCTGATTTGGATCTGATTATACTCATTAAACCCATCTAGGAAAGAAAAGAACTTCTTCCCTACTAGTCCATCCAACACTTGATCTATGAAAGGCAAAGGGAAATGGTCTTTCTTCATGGCCTTGTTAAGTTCCCGGTAATCTACACAGATTCTCCACTTCCTGTTCTTCTTGGGCATAAGCACTAGAGGTGAAACCCACTCACTATCGGAGATGGGGTAGATGAATCCTGCATCCAATAACTTTTGCAATTCCTCTTTGATGATGTCTTTAAGGGCTGGATTCATTCTCCTTTGAGGTTGCCTGACTGGTTTACAATCCTCTTTAATGTAAATAAGATGTGTACAGACTGAAGGATGGACTCCTTTCATTTCCTTATAACTCCAGGCAAAAGCCTCCAAATGGCGGTTCAACAAGTTACACAGCTCCTTCTCCTGGGAGGGAGATAAGGAGGAGCTAATTTTTAAGGTTCTTTCAGGGCCAAATTCCACACTCTTAACTCTAGGAGAGGTTGGATCAGTCACACAGACATCCACTAGAGCACTAGCTTGGGTATCTTCCACCAACTCTTCTAATGACAGTGCACTAGGAGGCAGATTTTGAATCAAATTCTCAATCAAGTCATCCTCATTCTGAGGGCCTCCCCTGGTGGCTTCTATGGTGCACAAAGGTGAAGAGTAGGCCTCATCCTCATATTGCTCTTCCAACCAGAGTGGTAAGTCATGTTCTAGCAGTGGTTGGGCAGGAGGATAAATGACTAGTTGCTTAGACATAGGCCCATACTTAATGGTCATGCTTCCAGCTCAGTAACTGATGTAAGAATCTGCAGTAGCTAACCAAGGCCTTCACAAGATGAGGGGTATCCAGTAATTTTAGCCTTTAGCTAAAGTACCAAGAAGTCAGTAGGGTACTCCCAAGAGTCAACGGAAACTAGGACATCTTCCACAATCCCTTCGGGAGTCATGGTGGAGCAGTCTACTAACTGTAGTACTATTGAGGTCTTCCTTAGGAAACCCTGAAGGTTGAGTTTAAGCATAGTGCCCCTGGTCATCACATTAATGGTAGCCCCTAGATCAATCAAGGTATGGGGGATTGTGCTACCATTGATGTGGACATCAACTACAGGACTCCCGGGGTCCAAATATTTTAGACAGATTACTTGTCCCAACATCAGATCGGATATTGTCCTTTGACATTGATAGTTGAGGCATCTCTTTTACGCCTGCCTAGGTGCCAGAAACACTTCTCCTTAATCAATTTTTTGTATATTGGTACATCTTTTATGGCTTGGAGAAGTGGTATTTTCACACACAACTGCTTGGGTTCTCGTAGAGGTTCAGTCTCCTTTGGGTCTGGTTGCGTGGTTACTGTTAGTCACTCAGGAAAGGGTGGAATGGCTTTGGGTTCACTTCTCTATTTCTCTTCCTCCTCTAGGGGAGAAGGTTAGCGTTCTGGAAGGACCTTCCCAGATCGTAGGTTGATCTCCTAGATCTCCACAACATAGGTAGGGCATGTTGTTTCCCTAGTATATACCTGCAGGGCCTGTCTGTTGTTGGGGTTCGGGTTCTGTTGATTAGGCATCTGGGGTTGTCTTGGAGGAGCAGGAGGTAATGGTTGTGGTTGAGCTGGTGGTGGAGGTAGAATGGCAGAAGGAAATTTGTATTGGGGCCTCCACCTCGATTGAGGTACATTCCACTGAGGTTGTAGCTAGACATGAGAGTGAAACGAATGAGCAGCAGGTTGAGTATGGTATTGAGATGGATAATACCACAGAGGAGGTGCAGACCAGGAAGGATGAGCAGGGGGGCCCGAAGAAGGTATATGATCAGATTGGTTGGGGTTATAATAAGCTTAGGATGTCCCTTGCATCCCCTACTGGTAAGGTCTAGGCCCATGTTGCCTCCTTTGGTTGAGGAAGTAAAGAGGTTCAGTAGTCGCCCTAGTCCCCAGGTACATGGCTTTAAATCTGCGCAAGATTGGGAATTGGTTGGTGGGGTGGTCTTCCTCACAAACGAAACACACCTCTACTGAGTGAAATGGACACTCATTCTTAGGGTGCTTCCTCGTACATCTGGGACAAAAAATGGCCAAATCCCTCTCAACTTCCTCTTTCTTTTGTTGAATTTGGAAGGTATCAAGTTGCATGGCAATGGTCTGTCTCATCTCACTTTTGAGGTCTTCCATCTAATTAGAAAACTCATGCTTGGAGAAGGTGGTACTAGCTAAAATTGGATTTCCCCTTCCTCTTTTCCTGGCTGCACTGGAATGGTTTCTAAACACAGTCATTATGTCCTCATAGGGTAGTTAATAGATGTCTCCTCCAGCTAGCAAGTGAAGGGTATCTAGTAGGTCTTCAGGGACTCCTTGAAGCAGAACCAACTTCAGAGATTCAGGGTCAAGTGTGCACCTGGCCCGTTTATAACTAAGCTGGAACCTTTCCTCGTAGTCTTCTAAAGACTTATCATTTCCCATGATCATTTGAAAGATTTCTCCCTTTGTTTCCTTTGACCTACAGTAGTTCCAATATTTGTTGTTAAAGGCTTGCTCATCTGAACCCAAGTAGTGATACTGTTTCCAGGTAACCCCATGAACCAATGGAGTGCTTCATCCTTGAGGGTAGAAGGAATGAGTTTCAACTTTTGATCGTCTTCAGCATAGTCATAAGTTCGACAAAGGAAAACAAACTCAAACAAGAAGGTATCAGGGCCTTCAGTGGTCAATCCATGGAAGTGAGGTAAGGCTCAGGGACTTATGTTTTTCATTTTCATGTCCCCATTGGTCTCTCAAATGTGAAAAGCACCCTCTATTCTCTCATTATCTCCCATACCATTTCTGCGTTCAGCCATGGTCTCAAGAGGGATGTTCTCTTGCTCTTCTTCTGTTATAGGATCTTCGTATATCTCGGGAAGTTCACCTATAGGTTCTTCTGGATCACAGCCACCAAAGAAGAGAGAAGGGTGACTCTGTGATGTGGTGGGGTTGTTGGGTAAGAATTTTCTAGTATTGTCTCTATTTCTATGAGGCATGAAACGAAAGATTTTTGGCTTCTTTTGGTTTTTTTTCTGCTTGTACCTGCAAAACTGAAAATAGATTTAATTGCAACTATCTAAAATTTATCTTCATAAAATGAAAATGTGGAATTGAAATGAAAGAAGGAAAGAAATAATCTATTTTGCTGAATTGAAATTGCAGGAATGAAATGCTAGGCTATGCTTGCGAAATTGAAATTCCGGAATTGAAATGCTATTCTACGCTTGCAAAATTGAAATGCTAATAGAGGAAAGCAGGAAATGTCTAGTATACATTTGCAGAAATGAAATTGCAGAATGGAAATGAAATAAACTACTTGGCAGAAGGTTGTAGAAGAAAATAAAAGAAAAGAAGTAATCATGAATACTCTGACGCTCCCCTTGCAACGGCGTCAAAAAGAGTAATGAGCTCCAGGATTGAAACAACAATGTTGCAACTCCTGGGACTCCCTTCTTTAATTTTATCAACCCAGTAGTTTGTAACAAACTTGGAATCGACGATGTTGTATGCACAAGTACTAGCTCTTGCCGCAGCTGTCACTTGGTCAACTGGCACAAGTCCGCTAAGGGCTCAAGCCAACTTCTATGAGATTTGAGAAGAGGCTGTTTA
>APFE031069410.1:280903-332948 GCA_000404065.3 Pinus taeda | reverse complement strand
CGAGGAGGCCAAAGTCATTGCCAGGGTGGATCGGTTCCACCATCGCAAGTTAAGGGAAGCTATTGAAATTGAGCGTAGACCCATCAATCTCAACAGAGATGATGGCTGGAAGGTCAGTAGAAATTGGATCCCCGCCCTGTCGTCTTAGGGTTTCTTCCTTCCCGCTCGGTTCATCCAGGTTGCTTTCCTCATGATCGTTCTGTTTAATCTTCTCGTATTTTCTAGTATTATTAAGGTATATTAGTTTTTAGCTATTAATCATATTTGATTTTACCTTTTTTTATGAAGGTCTTTTTCCTGAGTTGGTTGTTATTTAGGGTTTCTAGATTATCTTGTATTCCTTTATTTATCTGATAGTCCTTTTAGTTTTATTTGTGATTACTACCTTGAGCTATTTATTTGCAGCTCCTTAGCCTAGAGGTAATAAGTATGGCCCATCTAGATTTCTTCTATCGCAAAGTGATATGATCAAATAATATATATATATATATATACTATCTCAATAAATAAAATAAATTTATTTAATTTTCAAATATAACCTCGTATGAATAATATTAATAAGTGCTAAATGTAATAATTCTTATAAACAGAAAAAGGTTTAATATTACATCAATGGTAAGCAGTATAGTTTTTATATAAGTCAACATACCTTTAGTAAATAATTCATGTATATATCTAGTTTTTAATTTATTAAATAAAATAACTTATTGTTTTTAATTTACCTTGAATTATTTATTTATTATTGTTTTTTTAATTTACTATTGATAATATTTATATTTTGGAATAAGAATAGGTAATTTATTCATGTACCCTAAATTACTTCTTATAAAGAAATCACTTAACCAATTAATAAATTTATAATAACCATTTTATTATTATCTTATTGTTATTTGATTAGGTAAATCACTATTCATTATAACTAATTTTACTAATTTCTAGAAATAGATTATTATATTATTAATTTTAATATTAGAAAAGTAATAATAATAATATAATTTCTTCAAAGGAAATCATTCAAACTAATAATTAATTTTTAATAACCATTAATATTATTTGATTAATAACCTAATTTTATCTAATTAAATAAATTACGTTAGTTTCTAGTCCAACACACCTAATTTCACTAATTTCTAGAAATAGAATATTGTTTTATCAATTTTAAAATTATAATAATAATAATAATAATAAATTTATTAATATAAGTTGGGCTGGGTCTTAGGGTCAAATTTAAGTCTCTAATCAGTCTATTTAACTTGCCTGATCAGTCTATTTAACTTGCTAAACTTGCTAGGCCAGATCTGTGTCTTCAACTTGTCCTGAAGATGAACCACACTAGTTGGTTCGAAACGCGTCGACAAAAATCATTTTTATGTAATTCACGCTGAAGCTATTCTTATAACAATAACACATAACTTAACCTAGTCGAATTTACCTGAACTAGCTAACGGCCTTTACTGTTATTTAAGTTATTCATTAAATATTTAGTGTAACGTTGAAAATTCAAATCTCGTGCAGGATATGATTGGACTCGCAGACTACTTGAATAATTCTTACATCACGCCACACGGAGAACGGTGCACGCCTCACGTGTTACAAGCATCAATACAAATCGATCCCATGCATAATAGCACCGGCTACTCTTCACAAGTGAAATGTCGTCAAATTGAAAGGTACAAAAGATGAATCAGTGTCAACTTGGTGGGCAGGAAGGCATTCATTTAGGAGAAGCTTTCGCCAACCTTACCTCCTTGGATTTGAAGCAGACAATGGATATATACTAGTCATACAGGTAATACTACGACTAACAACTTTAGCATAATTCCACCGCAGATTCTGGAATCATAACTGAATAATTATTTTTATTTGGATTGCAAATTTAATAAATTTGGTGGACAAGAACAATTTCAAATAATTGATTTTATTTATGTTCATTAGATTTCAAAATATTCTCAAAATAGTTCAATTCAACCTAATCTAATAACCTTAGGGTAATTCCATTACAGATTTTGAAATATTTCAAAAATCTTATGAACAAAAGCAAAGTCAAACAGTTAGATTAGCTCTTGGCCATCAAATTTATGGAATCTACAAAGTAAATGAGAATCATCTTGGATAGCAAATTTGGAGAAGGTTTTGCAATTTTTTGGACAAGAGCAATGTCAAACAATTGACTTTATTTCTCTTCCTTAGATCTCAAAAAATACTCAAAATCTGCAATCCAGTTTAGTCCAGCTCAACCTAACCTAATGATCTAAGTGTAACTGTATTACAGATTTTGAAATATTCCAAAAATCCTATGAACAAAAGAAGTCAAGCAAATTGGCCAAAGTTAAACAGTTGATTCACTCTTGGCTATCAAATTTCTGGAATCTACAATCTAGATAAGGAAATTTCTGAAATCTACAATCTAGATCCAGAAATCTGTTGGATATGAGTAATGTCAAACAATTAGCTTATGTAGGCTAGATTTCAAAATATTCCTGGAATCTGCAATCTAGTTTAGTTAAGTTCAGCTCAACCTAACCTAACAACTTGAGCTTAACACTGTTATAGAGAGTGGAATATTCCAAAAATTTGATGAACAAAAACAAACTATAAAAGTCAGTGGATCTTAGCCATCAAATTTATGGAATCTACAATGTAGATAAAGATGTTTGACTACACATTTTGAGAATATTTTAAAATGAGTTGTATAGTAACAATATCAAACAATTGACTTCATTTTAGATTTCAAAATATTCCCAAAATCTGCAATAACTTAAGTTCATCTCAACTTAACTTAACAACCTAACTCTATTACCAATTTTGAAATATTCCAAAATTTTTATGAACAAAATAAAACTGTCCATCAAATATCTAGAATCTACCATCAAAATGAAGATAAACTAAATAATATAGTTCTATCTTAACTAATCTTGTCTGCCATTTTCAAATTGGTTTTGCATTATTTGTCCTTTTAAAATTGGTTTTCCATTATTTTTTAATTTTTTTAAAGTTATTTGAGTAGCTTTTTCTCTTCACCTTCTCTCGGTCGTGTAACAATATGAAGAAATGAAGAGTTCTTTCCCTTTGCATCCATCTGTAACTGATATTTCGTATGGATGGATTTCAGTACGCAATTTGGAAGCGGAGGTGTTAGTTGGTGATTTTAGACGCAAAATGTACAGGGGAGAGAATGATGCATTGGTAGCTAAACTGGAGGTTCCCAAAGAGCTCAACTTTCAACCGGGATTCCATGGCTTGTGGGTTCAAACTGGGGAGGAAGAGTAAACTTCTTAGACATCTGATTGTTAGACAATAGCTATTCACGATCTCAATGAACAGTTTGATGCACGTGTAGCAGAATGATACAAACAGTAGAAGACAAGTTTCCCTACAAATAAGGTTTTGTACTTACCATCTGGCTCTCCTTTCCGGTTATTTAATTCAATCAAATTTATATATTTTCAGGTTTCATATCTTTATTTCCAGGTTTCCTTGGGCACGATCCATTCACAAGTGTTTTGTAGTTTTCTCTGAAAAAACTAATAATGAATACAAAAGTTCTCCCCCATTTTCCATGTCGTCGGTCATCCCTATACATTATTATTATTAAAAAAATAATAATGGTTATTCATAGCAAATCAATTGTGATATTCGTGTAAGTGATCTTTTGAGATGTCAATATTAAATTTATGAAAGAAATGCACTGTTTATTATTATTATTATTATTTTTAATATTTCAAAATATTAATGGTATGATGTTAATATTAGGCTTGGACTTTTTAAATATTTTTATTTTTAAAATAAGAAAAATATCATGATCAGCGCATTGATTTAATTAATGAGTGATAACTTGTTTTACTAGAAGTATGTGCATAGGGGTCTTAAGAGTATGATTAATAAACAAAGTTGAAGTTAACACATTTAGGAAGGAATTATTATGATTAATAGTATTTAAATTAAAAGTTGGTTTTCGTTATGAATTTGTTATGAATCATCTTATACATGTTTTATAATATTAATTTATTAGATTTGTTTCTATCATTTATTTTGGAAATGATAAGAGAGCATTATTGTGATTTTGAAGTGGTAAATTTGTATCATGTTTTTTTAGAATAAAATGTTATGGTATTTAATTGGGTTTATCTTGGGTGCTTGAGAGGAACCTACTTAGGTTTAATTCCTTGAAGTTTCATGATGAGCGTTGTTGTAATGAATTTAAGTCTTGTTGTTATGGTGAAACAATACCATAATATAATTTCCTCACTACATGTCATTGAATGATTAAGGAATCTAGTTTCAACAAACACTTTGGTTCAATCATTTATGGTGACAAACGGGATAGGTTGCCATGACTGCCAATAACCTAGGATACTCCAAGGCAAACACCTACGACTCTACTTTAAACCCAATTTTGGAATATTTCAAGAACTAATTATGCAGTCCAATAAAAATGTGAGTTTCTCTTGATAAATTCCATGAGAGGTCATTTCTCTCACCTAATCCTTTTTTTAACCTCACCCAACTCACATTGGATCCACTTATCAAATAACACAATATGCCGGCCAAAAATGGCTCTCAAAACCCTATATGCAGCCCTGAAAATGATGGTTGTAGGAACTGCAAAATGATTTCGTAGCACTGTTATAAAATCTTTTAGGCACTACAAAATAATTTTGTAGCACTCTAAAAAACTATATTTTTGGATTTCGTGGAGGTGAAACGACATGCCCTTGTTCCAAAATACTTCCCAATCACTTCTGCATGTTATGAAATTTCCTCCGAACATTACATATGACTTCATAAGTGTTTCTTTTCCCGAATTGCAATGCTAACATGAAATTATCAGTCAAGAACAAATCTAATAGGTTTGGACAATGTTCAAACAAGGTACTCTAGTTTTATGGAACATCACTCTATTCATTGTAAGTACCACACAACAATGACTCTAGAACATAGATAACATTCATCCATGCCGTGTTGGAACAAGAAGAAAAAGAGAAACAAGCAACCACACGTTAGTTGAGCCACGATATTTAGACTTCTAATGTAAATCAAATCTCTAGGTCTCAACCGATGTTTATGTTAAGTTTTTACAGCAAAAATCTTCACCAACTCTTGTTCAAAAGTTTCACATGACGCAGGGTTAAAGATAAGGATTTCCAACAATGTTTACATTGATTTCAACACTGAGAGCCAACATCCATTCTATAGGCCTAACAATCAACCTTTAATAAAATCTATAAGGTATTCAAGCTCCTTTTCTTCATGAATTTAATGTCACTTAGAAATCACAATCCCTAGGACTTCAGTCATTCATATTTCATACCAAAACAAACATGACACATAAATCTTAACTCATTGGATTCATCATTTACATTTCCCCAAAGAAAAAAAAACATCATTAATAATAGACAGATAGAGAAATTACAAACACAAAGACACATAAACATATTACTCAATAATTAGATCGAATATACATTAAGCCTAGCAAGATATACAACGTGGGCAAGTGTAACCTAGGCCTCTTGACCTCAGCCTCTTCTCCTATTGTTGGAGTTTGCCCTTTCTTCTCCTTCTCTCTGCCTCTGTTGCACACTACTCTTCCTCTTAAACACTCATTTGTTTATAAAGGAGGTTAATATCTGAAACCAAGAGTCACAAGATGAATTGTTTCTCGTTATCACAAAATAAGGGAAACTGAAACTACATTTACCTTAGGAAATAGTTTCTCTAAATAACAAAACTCATTTCCAAATGTAAATATTTAGAAAACATTTAAAAATTCTCCCAACATCATCATGTGACTATCCCATCACATCAAGAAGCTCTTGGTCCAATCTACATCAAATTTCGTGATCCATCTATGCACATGCATCAGACTCCAAATGTACAAAATTTTATGACCTCCTGCCCATATGCATATGGTCCTCTCTATTTCTGGGAAACCTAGTGTCTTTTCGATCTGCTAGTCCCACTAGGATTGGCAGCTATCCTAGAAACAAACAATCAAAGTAATTTGTGATTTCCTCTATGTATGATAGATAAGAGAGAGAAGCAAAGGAACCAACCTGGATCTTCCACTTGACTCCTTGCTTGATTTCTCTCTCCCTTGATAGAGCTTGCAACTCCTCTCCTACTTGTCCCACTTAGAGAATATCTGTAGAAACAAAGTAACAAAACACCATCAAAGCATCTTGATTTATTATATCATAAACAATGCAGAATAAAAAATAAATTGAACATACAATGGCATTCACAAATAAGAAGATTCACAATACATGATGGTATGGAGGAAAACTAAAAGAACTTTATTAAAATAGAAGGGAGAATTACAACCTAGTTGTCTGATCCAGCATCATCCTCCCAACATCAAAGCCCTCTTCACCTCATGAAAAGCAAGATCACCCAACAATACAATGCTCCTTCTCAAAGACAAACTATTAGCACTTCCTTGCAAATTACAAAATTCCAACCTCTGGATCTCTGAGATGAGGAATCCATTTATAGATGTCTGCAAGGGTGTGAGTCATCTCTGGGGTTTTGATTAGTGTCATTCCACTTTTAGTTATTGGTTCCACTTGGAGATTTCTTGGATCTCTTACTGATCCCTAGGCGAATTCAGAGAGGCAAGTGTCATAGGAGAAGTTTCTAGAAGATTCCATGAGCATCCACTTAACAAACTATCTCAGCCATTTGTCCATTCTGACTCATCGCACCCCATAAAAGGCCTCTTCAATATGCATCACACCTGGCTAGTGTAGGAGTCAATATGCATCACACTCTAATAGTGGAGCAGTTAGTATGGTCCAATTCTGAGTGGTTTTTCAGGTGGAACTTCTAGGGAATGATGTATTCAGTTGACTATTATTAGGGTATGAAACAAAACTTTTAGGGGTTAAAGAGACCTTGGTTTACCAACATATAAGATTGGGTTTACAATGGCCAAATATGTATATAACAGTTTCCCCATAAAGCATGAAGTCGTAAATCTTTTGATGTCGGTGTGAAATGCTTTATCATGAGGATCCGAGGTATTCAAACTCGAAGATGACCTATATAAGATACAGTACAATACATCATCATCATATTATTTTCATGATCTAGCTGAGGCGGGCATTCCCATGCTCAACTCTATAAATTCATTTTCATGTACATAGAACAGATAATTCTCTACAGTTGCAGACTGGAGAGTCATCATGCATGGCTTAGATGACCATCTGTGTAGCTTTTGTGTACATTTGATGTCTTCATGCTCCTGAATATATCATAGCCCAGATGGATGAAACTAGATCCGATGCCTTCAAACTCGTTCAATCTTTGCCCAATGTACAAATCGATCCATGTGAAGAGATGTTCTCAAGTCGAACATGGAAAGACATTGTCTGATTACCAGCCAATAATGTAAGCTATTAACAGGCGCGAGAGGTATGACTGATAATGATAATGACCCTCAAGGTACTATAGTAAAATTCACATGGTGTGAATATATGATCCGATGTTGAACACCATGCAAAATCTTTCAGTTGAAGGCCATTGATGTGAACCTATTGTCGAAAGTGAGAAACTTGTCATTGAGGCATGCAAGCTTCAAAGTATTGAAAGGGTTTTTTCTAAGTCATTTTCTTGGATAATGAGCTCATCTCAACAGGAAGTGACCCGTCGTAGGAGGGCCTTAATATGTTCCACATCTACGATCTAAGACAAAGCAAAAGATTTTCTGGAGGTGAAAACGATCTAATGATACAAGGTTCACGAATGGCGGTCATGAAAAATGGAGGGTGAAGGTATTGTAGTGGATGAGGCATTAACTAGATGGTGAATTCTTTGAATGAATTCTCCTGAACATATCGGCGACACTGAAATGGATTGGTAGCATTAACCCCCAAAAATGGATGGTATGGAGGACCAATGGTAATATGACTTGTGAATGGAATAACCCAACCTGACTCAATCACGGTGATGGAGTGAAAGTGTCATGTTTAGGAGCGACCTGCTACCAATAAAATTCTTCAAGTTTTCTTCCCTTTTCCCCTGTCATTGCTGACCAACACCTCTTTATTTTTGTCAAGCTTGAGGAGGATAACATATGCTTGTTCTATAATTTTCCCTTCGGGCAAACCTGTCGCTATGTTTTAGCGAGCCTAGTGACAGTGAAACTCGTTTTTGTCTCGGTGGACAAGTTTGTCGCTATTGCTTTAACAAGTTTAACGAAAATGATAACTCTGTCCTTTTCATGTTTAGAGAGTTTGAAAAGGGACGAAAAGGAAACTCCAACAGTTCTTTTTCGTAGCATAATCCCTTAAGTCCAAAAAAGAATAAAATAATACGAATGGAATGAGTTTTCGATAACTTTAGCGAGCCAAAAAGACAAGCGCTTGAAATTTTTCATGAGATAATCCCTCAAGTCTGAAAGTTTTAAAATATACAGGAGGGATGGCACTTCCAATCACTTTAGCGAGCTGGAAAGGCCAATAGCTTGAAAATCTTTTCATATTTAGCGAGTCTGGAAAGAGTTTCAAGTAGACTCATTTTTTGAGGAATGAGTGGAATTTATGGTAGCAACTGGTTCTAAGTAATCTTGGAACTTCTCAAAACATGGTGATGTGAAGAGGGTGGTTAACAGGACCACTCATCGCAGCCATTCCTCAAAAATGTAAACAATCAAGTGGAAGTGTATCATCGGCCAAAAGGATGGAGGTGATGGAAAAAACACAACCAAGGCTCAAAAGGTTGATAGAATGACAATCACAAAGGTTATTTACGGAAGGTGGGCTCATTTTTTAACGAGCATGAACTTTGGGGGAACATATGCTTAGTGGCAAGTTTATTTTTTAACAACCTTGAACTTTGCAGAAACATTGCTTGTTGTTCCTTTTTATGTAAGGTAGGAATGACCAAACTAAAAAGCTAAAAAAACTAGATAGCTAAGGAACTACTGAGGTTAGGTAGGATGGTTTCGACTACAGAATGGTTCAAACACTTCCTTTGCTTCGTCCACAGTGCAGAAAAAGGTGAATGGTGGATCACACCAATCACCTAGCCTAAGAAGTTGAAAAAACTAAAAAGCTAAAAAATGAAATTGGTCGTTTTTTGCTTGCATAAAAAGGCTTGCATGCCCCCAGGCATCGAGAAAAGGAGAGTCTCTAGGTAACCATATGGAAGTCACTGCAGTTAAGCATGATTGTTTTTGTCAGCGGAGCCGACGAAATACTCCCTTGGCTTTATCCATCAAATAAACAAAGGTGAATGGTGTGAGAGACCAATCACTTAACTTAGGGGTAAATTCATATCTTTTCAACTGGGTTTGTCTGCCAAATGGACAAGGGTGCATGCCCCCTAAGTTCGATTGCATTCATCGGACTACTCGTGGTAATTACGTGGATGGAATGAAGTTTGAAGAGACATTCTTGACACAAAAGGACCATTTAGGGATGATGTTTGACTTGAAGTTGTGTTTGAATCGGGAAATGGAAGCTGGTCAGTAATGACAATTTTTCCTTCATGCGGAAAACACATCACTCGAAAGAGTGTTGAATCAATAGCTTCCATGTTGTAAACATAGTCACATCCAAGGAGTAGATTATAATCTAATAGTCCTTGGACTACCATCAAATGGACCTTTTCTTTTAAGGAGTCGAAAAGGAATGAAAGTGACTACTCTATAAATCTAGACAGAGGGATTACCAAACCAATAGCAAAACTGCAATATACACCTTGGTGATAAATTAAAGAGAAATTACCAAGGACTTATGTACAACATTCAATCTTCCCGAATGATGTGTTCAGTGCATTGCGATTGATAGGGTGGCAGACACAACTTCCTATGGATAGAGGATATTAGCCTATTATGGTCTCCCAATATATACTCGATGGTACAGGGAGCACAAGTCTGTGCTAGCACTTGTCATATCAAAGAGGAGGAATCACCCAACCTTCAATGAAAATGATAGTTACTAGATTTTAAGATGTTGGAACAAGTCTCTAGCCTAGACCTGTAAATGTGTTGTGTTAGGTTCCAAAGCATTATTAAGTTCATTGAAATTTATTTTAGAGTTGATATTGTTTAGAAGTTTTCCTTTCAAGGTTCACCACGTGATGTAGATGTAAAATTCCTAAATGTGCAATTTAAAATGATAAATAATCGTTGTTTATTTTTAGAAATGAAAATTCTAGCTACTAAGGAAAGAAGATTACGATTCTTTCAAACAGAGAGCAAACAGTAGACACTAAATGTACTTTTCCTAAATCATTTTTCACACCTAGTGTAAATGCAAATGCAAATGCATGTATTTTTTTTTCGTTCCCTTTAATGTGAAGAATACCAAAAAGGAAAACTGAGTATAGATCTGAAATATTTTCTTCAAAGTGACATTTGGACATTTCACTTTCGAAATGAAAGGAAGACTAAATGACACTTTTCGATTTTGAATAGAAAAATGCTTTCAACACTTCAAATATTAACAATTCAAATCAAATACATGAAAAAATGCTCAATCAACTATCTAGAGAAGTAAGACTTTACGACACTTCTCTTTTTGACACAAACCGACAGTTACAACACTTTTTGCACCAAAACGATAGTTCGATTTACGCAACTTTTCGACGAAGGACTGTAAATGATGGAAAAATACATAAAAACATTTACTAATCCTAATCAATGGAGGCTGAACTATGTAAAGCAAAGAGGCTTCAGCAATGACATATTGTTCATAAGCAGCAAAAACAATTAACAAAGCTAAAAACAAGGACAAAAACCCCAAATTTCGAAAGAAATAGGATTACTCAATCATTGCATCTGTGCTTCATATAAATAGGGATGCATCTCACCTGCTACACTCGATAAGTGCAATGCATATTGGCTTCTAGTTACAGATAGTGCGATGGGCTAGGGAGCGCAACTGAGATGGGTTTTGGCTCAAATTTGCAGCTGATTACAGTGAGTTAAGCTGAGCTATTATGGACAGTAAAGAGTAAAGTATAGAGGAATGGTATTGGGAGGTTAATGAGTTGCCACAAGGGTGTTTAGAATTCTTTTAATTCAGATGTTCAAATCATAAACTCAACCAGAGATTGACTAAAGTAGCATTCATCTACTTTGTAATCGTAGAGCAAGAGTAGTTCAAAGGCTATCTGGCTAACTTCATGCTCCATCTATAGTTTAAAAAGAACACAATCAACAAAAAACAAAAAAACTATTCACTCCCCAGTGGAGTCACCATTTTGTTTCAGGGAAAACTAGTGTATTTTTTATCTGATAGTCCCACTAGGATTGGTAGCTATCCTAGAAACAAACAATCAAAGTAATTTTTGATTTCCTCTATGTATGATAGATAAGAAAGAAGAAAAGGAACCAACTTGGATCTTCCGCTTGACTCCTTGCTTGATTTCTCTCTCTCTTGCTAGAGCTTGCAACTCCTGTCCTACTTGTCCCGCTTAGAGAATATCTATAGAAACAAAGTAACACAACACCATCAAAGCATCTTGATCTATTATATCATAAACAATGCAGAATCAGAAATACATTGAACATATAATGGCATTCACAAATAACACGATTCACAAGTACACGATTGTATGGAGGAAAACTCAAAGAACTTTATTAAAATAGAAGGGAGAATTACAACCCAGCTGTTTGATCCAGTATCATCCTCCCAGCATCAAAGCCCTCTTCACCTCATGAAAAGCAAGATCACCCAACAATACAATTCTCCTTCTCAAAGCCAAACTATCAACACTTCCTTGCAAATTACAAAATTCTAGCCTCTGGATCTCTCAAATGAGGGATCCATTTATAGATGTCTGCAAGGATGTGAGTCATCTCTGGTTTTTTGACTAGTGCCATTCCACTTGTAGTTCTTGGTTCCACTTGGAGATTTCTTGGATCTCTTACTCATCCCTGGGCGAATTCGAAGAGGCAAGTGTCATAGGAGAAGTTTCTAGAAGATTCCATGAGCATCCACTTAGCAAACTATCTCAGCCATTTGTCCATTCTCGCTCATCACGCCCCACAAAAGGCCTCTTCAATATGCATCGACCTAGCTAGTGTAGGAGTTAATATCCATCGCACCTAACAGTGGAGCAGTCAATATGGTCCAGTTTTGGCTAGTTTTGAGTGTTTTTTCAGGTGGAACTTCTGCGGAATGTTGTAATTAGTTGACTATGATCCTTTGGGGTATGAAACAACACTTTTAGGGGTTAAAGAGTCCTTGGTTTGTCGACATATAAGATTGGGGTTGCAATGCCCAATTATGTCTATAACACTCTGGTAACAACTTGAACTCATGATTTACAACATGCCTTTGCAGTAACAAGTCTGTAGCTTGCTACATGATACCTTACCAAACGTTCTCTTGAGTTTGGGATTTTAGCATCTTCATGTCCTCTTCTATGGAACCCTTTAATATCTCCTTGCTCTAGGTTGTTATAATCTCCTTACATTCCTCTCCTGTCACCTGCACAATGAAACTTAAAATCTTACCAGATCTTTAATCAACATGTACCTTCTTTTATTTCTTCTACTACAAACTCTGATATTTACTTGGTGCTAAATTTCTCAAAATTTCCAATATGTTGATCAAAATTTCCTCGAAATTGTAGGTTGTCTCTTCATGCAACCAACTATACCTTCCTTCTTTCCTTCTATCAACTTCATATTCTAATTTAGTCCTTGGATGAAATCTCTTGTCTTTAGGCTCCTCATCAAATCTTCATATGTTTTATCACATGTGTTCATCACCCATAGGTTTTCCTACCATGACTGCAACTCAACTCCCTTGAGCTTATCCTCCACCGAGCATTTGATCTCTGTCTCATATTCCATTTCACTCTCTTTTGAAGTGTCCATCTGTAACCATGGTCTTCCTCATATTTCTATAACAATCCTCTACTCATATATAGTTGTAATTTGATTTCAACTACTTCTCTATCAAATTTGTCCTGACTTGATCTACAATGGTTTCTCTCTGGACCTTTACCATGAATCTCAATAGTCACAAATCTCCTTATTCTATGAGTTCATCCCTACTCACTATGACTTGTACACAAGTCATTGCAACAAGATGCTTCCGTCAACCTGTTTGTAAATACCATACTAAGCTCTTCCATGCCTAGTCCTTTCCTAGTATTGTTGCTAACTCCTTTTCCTAAAATCCTCATCTAATCACTCTTTGCTCTTCTAGCTTCTACATGCAATTTACTCACCTTCTTCCTCTGAGAATTTTTTGTTCTTCCTCACTTTCTACCACAAGGTTCATTGTCATCATCCTTAGTTGCAAACATTCATCACTACTAATTGTAATTAGAAATTAGTCCATAATTGAATAAAAACAAAACAGAACTTACTTCTTTGAAAACACAATTGTTGCTGCAAAATTCTTCTTACTATTGTCATCCCTTTGTTGTTGCAGACCTCCTTGTTCTTTAAATCAATATCATTCTTCCTCCCTGTTATCCAACCATAACTTTGTTCACCTTGACTTTCTTGTAGTAAATTTTTCACATGATTCTATTAATCTCTCAACCCAATGATCTCCATCTCAAATCTTTCATTACTCATTTCTTTGAGTACAACTACTTTGATGCTTTTCATCTTTTTTCTTGTGACTTTCCTCTGAACCACTACTTTGACTAATAACAATCACCTTCATATCTTCCTCTTGTAAACCCTCCTTTCTACCAGTGAGCTGAAAAACTCCCTTATTTTCTTTGTAACAAGTCTATTACTTGTCACCCATACCAAGGCATCCTTCTGATATCTTTCCTTCTGTAGGTTCTCTACAGTAGGACCTCTTCTTGAGAACTCTTGCTCCATAGCTTTCAAAGTTGTTGGCTACTGCATATTCAACTGCTCACACTTCTTAGTTTTCAATAAATTTATTTTGTTGCTGGGTTATGTCACTATTTCTTCATCTAATGTCTTTTCCTTCTCCCTTTCTGTTTACATAGCTTACTTGCTATGGTAGTTGCTACAAATTGAGCCTTGCAAACATAATTCTTTTCATTTCCAAGTTAACATAAACACCATACTCAATTTTATAATATCTATAACAAGATCTCATATTCCAAAATCTTTCTTGGATCTATTTGTTGAACGAATTCATTTTCAACCAATACACTATTTTTCCTCAAGAGCATACCCACTCTTCACTTACCTGCAATCACCTCACTTACTTCCTTTGACATTTCCTTCTCAAATATAAATTTAGTTCACCTCACAAGTTCTTTCATAAATTTGTTTATGTACTATCTTTGATAAAACTTGGTAACAAATAGGGATGGATTTCCTTGGCTGCCAATAACCCAAGATACTCCAAAAAAAACACCGAGATCATTGCTTTAAACCCAATTCTGTAATATTTTATGAACTAATTAATATATGTAGTCTAATGAGAATATGAATTTCTCTTGATAAATTCCATGATAGCACTTTCTCTCACCTTCTAATATTTTTTCTAACCTCACCCAACTCACATGGGATTTAGTTATCAAATGGCATAATAGGCAGGCCAAAATAGGATCTCAAAATCCTATATGTTTCCCTAAAGAAGTTGGTTGTAGGTTTTGTGAAATGATTTCATAGATCTGTTATAAAATCATGTAGGTTCTATGAAATAATTTCATGGCACTCCAGAAACTGTCTTTTTGGATTCCGAGGAGGTGAAACAAGTTGCCCTTGTTCTGATCGATTTCCAAATCACTTCCACACTATCTTAACTTTCCTCTTAACATTAAATATGACTTCATATGCCTTTCTTTTCCCGGATTACAAAGCTAAAATGAAATTATCAGTCAGGAACAAATCTAACAGGTTTGGACAACATTCAAATAGGGTACTCTACTTTTCTAGAACAATGCTCTATTTTCTATAAGTACCACATAGCCACGACTCCAAAAGTAAAGAGAATTCATCCATGTGGTATTGGAACAAGACAAAAGAGAGCCATGGAAAACCGTGCAACAGTTGGGTCAAAATATTCTAAATTCTAATGTAAATAGACTCTCTATGTCTCAAATAGAGTTTATTTTGATTTTTGACAACAAAAATCTTCACCAACTCTTGTTCAAAAGCTTCACATGACATAGAGTTAAACATAAGGATCTCCAATAGGGTTTACACTGAGTTCAACACTCAGAGCTAACATCGATTCTATAAGCTTAACCGTCAACCTCTAGTAAAATATTCAGGGTATTCAAGCTCCTTTTGTTCATGAATTCCATGTCATCCATAAATTAAAATCCCTAGGAATTGAATGATTCATATTCCATACCAAAATAAACATGACACATATATTTCTAAATCATTAGATTGGTTGTTTACATTCCCAAAAGACAAATAACTTCACTAATGATAGATATACAAAGAAACTAGAAACATATAGGCACATAAACATATTACTCATTAATCAACTTGAATATAAATTAAGCCTCGCTAGATATACAACATGGGCATGTGCAGCCTAGGTCTCTCGACCTCTGCCTCTTCTCCTAGTTATGTATCTTCTCCTCTCTTCTCCTTCTCTCCACTTATTCTACACACTAATCTTCTTCTCAAACACTCATTTATTTATAAATAAAGCTAACATGGCCAACCAAGATTCACAAGATGAATTGTTTCCCCTTCTCACAAAATATGGGAAACTAAAACTACATTTACATTAGGAAATAATTCCTCTAAATAACAAAACTCAATTGAGGAAGTAAATATTTACAAAAGGTTGAAAATTTCTCCCAACATCATCATGTGATCATCCCATCAAATTGATAGGACCTTGATCCAATCTTCATTGAATTTTGTCCTCCATCTATGCACTTGCATCAATTTATCACAAATGTTTATTTTACTAGATTTTTTTATAGAATTCAACTTGTATGAAATTTGGTTTCAAGGATCTTTGGAACATTGGTTCAATCACTTATCAAACAATATAGATTATAGTGGCACACCTAGTAAGGCTCATTATCATACCCAGTAGCTTCTTTTTATAGAATTAAGATTGGTTGAAGTGTGGTTTCAAAGAGATTTGGAACTTTGGTTCAATCACTTATAGTGGCACACCTAGTAAGGCTCATTTTCATCCCTCATGTTAAGTAAAATATTTTAATATCAACTATTTTATATTTATAACATTTCAAGTAATTTTAGTATTCTACAGTTTGGCCCAAAGGTTTGTTGGAATTGCAAACCTAATCTGTGTAGTTTACACAATCTAATTTCCCATGAGGATTTTGAAAGTGTTGAATAATTCATGCATTCAAAAATTAACTTTAAACAATGAAAAATTACACATGGTATATATAAACAATATAAATCCATCTTATCCAATCTATCAAGCTCCTACATTGATCACATATCTCAAGATGCAAATATTTTTTGAAGTTATGACTCCAAAATAGATTTTCACCTCAAGAGATTCAATCTACTATCTATCAAGTTTTTATAGGGATCAAATATCTCGAGATGCAATCATTTTTTGAAGTTATACACTTTGAAATATATTTTCACCTCAAGCAATTTGATGTCTCTTGGCGTGTGATAGATCTGTGATTAAAATATATCCATATTGATTTTTCTAAAGAGTGAAATACATTTTTTTATTTATCAAATTCATTAAAAATATTTATTAAAAGTTGAAAAAAATTATTATATATAAGTTTTTTCATATGAACGTGATTTATAATTCCACATATGCTTAACATTAATTAACAAGTAAAATTTTAAAATAATAATAATAATAAATAAACGTATTTTAATATTGATTAAAATAATATATATATATATATATATGTATGTATGTATGTATGTATGTATGTATTGTATGTATGTATGTATGTATGTATGTATGTATGTATGTATGTATGTATAATTAAACATATTTTAATATTGATAAAAATAATATTAATATTCTTGATAGGGTGTCATTGTGGCTTTGTCGGATACTTTGGAGACGATGCCAAATGAACATGCGTTTCATTCTTAGGTGGGCATGGTAGGAGGAAGTTAATGTTGGTACCTTAACATTTGTTCCACAAGGTGAATTAAATTGCATATTTACAATGATGGATGGACATGGTTTTAATTTGATTGAATAAGGAAGTGAGGATAATTCCTCATCCTCCACTAGAGGTTGCATATTGTAATCAGTTGAAGTTTGGAGGTGGTTTCTCTAGTGGCATGTGTGTATTCCAGTGCCTGAGCATTGGGATTTGGAATTCTATGTTGAGTGGATTCTTTGTGTGATATTTATTTTGTTATATGTTTTGGGTATTCTAGTTTTGGAGAAATTCACAAGAGAAATTTCTATCTGGTGGCATCTTTGGTGGATATTGTTCATCTTGTTATTATCCTCTCTAGTATTTAGTGAGCTCCATTGGAGTCTCGTGAGTTTTCATTTCCTTATTACCAGTTCACATTGGAAATTTTTGTTCTTAGTCTATATATTTGGTTCATCGATTTTGTGTTTCTTGTTAGTTTCTAAGCCTTTGGGGAAAATATATATGTGTATTCTTTCAAGGAAGTTTCTAGATTTCTATACTCAGTGGTTCTAGATAATTGGGTTAATTTGGGAACTTAGTTATTCATCTTTCGGTGTGGCACAGTTGGCGTCTGAAGAGTTTATCAATAACTTTACGATTCAATTGTTCATGGATCTACGTTTATTGCTCATAAATCAAAGTGTGTGGTATACCTTGGTTATTCGGTCATTTCATGTGTATAACTATTGTTTTAACTACCTTCAATCCATTTTGGGTCATAAGAAAGTTGTAAATTTTTCATGTTGGGTTATGAATCTAAATTGTAGGAAGTTGGATAATCTCCTGCATTTTGGGCCTATGGTATGGTAATTGGGTGACAACCTTCTTATTTCAAGGTCCATTTTTCAAGGGACCCCTTATCATTCTTCATCCAATTTTATTAGTTGAGGTATATCTAGTTATTTTCCTTTGTGTCTATTTGCAGTGGTGTCTCCAAGTCAAAAGATGGGCAGTCAAAGAAGAGGAAGAAGCAACATTGGGCCCAAAATGGTTCATTATTTTTCCTATGACTCTATGGCTACTTTGTTTGATGTCATTCCTATGGAAGTGAGGAAGGAGATTTTAGTCTTGGAAAACAAGGAAGCAAGGGATCACCCTTACTTCTCTGATTCGGAATTGGTGGGGGGTGATGTTAAATGGCTTCTAATTCCTAATAGATTTAGGAGAAGGAATTTGCATTTCATGAGTTCCTTGGCCCTGAATCAACAGATGATGACTCAGTTGCATCTTAATTTCAAAGATAAACAAGTTGAAAATTACAATGTGTTTTCTTCACTAGAAGATATTAATTGGATTCTTCGTAACATGACATTTTGTCTTGGGTAATGTCAACTATCATCTGGCATACCTGGAGAGATTGTTGTTAGTTATTATGCTTATGGAGATCTTATTGACCCTCCAGTGGATAATGTTCAAACTCCTGCTTTGATTTCTTCTAATCATGACTAGTATGTTCGTTTTAGGTAATTTTTCATTCCCTTTTGATAGTGTTACTTAGCTCTATTGTTTAAGGGTGCGATCTGGGGTGTATTATTAAATTTGATGTGTTATTTATTCAATTATTATAAATATTTATTTTATTATAATTTTTTTTATTATAGTTATATAAAACAAAAGACCAAATTGTCTATAAATTTTATTATTAATAATAATAAGATATCCCAATGGGTGTAGCTCAATAGGTCATTGCCTTGTCATGAAGTAATATGTAAAGCATGAGATTAAAAGTTAAATCCCACCAAATAATAATAATAATAATAATAATAATAATAATAATAATAATAACAACAACAACAACAACAACAACTACTACTACTACTTTAACTTTGTAATTTTGGGTATAAATAACTTTTTAATATAGGCATATTTTACTTTGAACATGAAAGTCTAATAAATCAATGTTTGAGCTTGATTAATCACCCATATCATTAAATTTTATTTTATTGTGTATTTCATATTAAAAGAGTAGTATCATTGATTTTTTTCCAATCAAAACTAGAGCAATGTTTTAAATTCATAAAATATTCAAAGTTGTTGTGTAATGTTTATTTTTACAAAAACATTAAAAATTTCTACACATGTTTTGGTCTTTTATTTTGTATACAAATATTTGTGAATGTTAAAGAGTTAACTATTTTGTTAATTATGTTCATATAATGATTAACACAAATTAAATTAATAATTTCAATACTATAATTATTCCAAAAATATAAAGTTTTAGTGATAAATTTTTAATATATTACATTATATTAAGATATTAAATTAAATTTAATATTTTATATAATTTAATTTCATAGTATAGAATACACCTTCATTCAACATGAGTCAGCTTTCCTAGGTTGGCTCTAATTTGTTTTGAAATAATCTATTCTTATTTATATATTTTTTTAATTATATTATTTCCATTTCCATTTAACATGTGAAGATTTTAACTATCCCAAAATTCTATTTACATTTCCAATTTTCGTATCATCCGACACACAAAAGACAAAATAATTGTTAGTTTAAAAATGTATTTTTTTTCATTCCAAGTATTTTGATTTTTTCTATTTCTAATATTAAGATTTAATATCCTATATATAAAAAAAATGGATATTGAAATTTTTTATTTACGATTACATTAATCTATTTTTTTGTTATTAATATTTTTCTTGAAAATCTTATATATATGATCTCTTTAATTAAAATATATGAATGTAAACTTTATATGAATATAAGAATGTCAACTTTATATGAATATGTAAATCATACTCATGTGACACACAAAAATTAATTGTAAATTAGAATATTTATTTTCTTTATTGATTTTGATCTCTTTTTTGTGTTTAATATAAAACTATTTTTGTATTTATTATAAAATATTTCAGTTTCACTTTAAGTAGAATTTTATTATTTGAAATGTTTTTATTTATAATCACATTAAATATATTTTATTATTAATATTTTCCGTGAATAAATTTTATATATATAATCTCTTTAATTAAAATATACCCCTGAATATGTAAATCATTATTTTATTATAAGACTAGAGGAGGGAGATGTATATAATTCCTTCTCTACTAAAGTGGATATTGAAAGTAAAAAAATCTAATTTGATAAATATTTGTTTTTCGTTTTTTGTATTATGGTATGTTAATTTCATTAGTTTTTCAACTTGGAAGGTTATATAAGTTAACTCATTATTAGTCTTTACATTAGGGATTGAAATATTAAAAAATTTATTATTATTATATATATATATATATATTATATATATTATATTATTATTTATTATTAAATATATTATATCATATTATTATTATCAATGAATTTAGTCATTACATAGAAATAAAATATATTAATAAAATAAATTATAATTTTACTTATAATTAATAATTAAATCGATCAAGCTCCATCTTAATTTTAGATATGTCAACTCTTGCATAGATCAAATCTCTCTTCACTCTAAAAGAAGTTTGCATCTCAAGAGAATTGATTTGATCCCTTTGTGTGCTAGGTAGATATGGAGATAAGAATAGTCTATCTAACCTTAAGAAGGTAAGATATCACTTAGAATTATTTACAAGTTTATTTGTATGCTAGAAATAGTCTATCTAGCCTTAATCAGGTAAGATATTACTTGGAACTATTTACAAGTTTATTTATATGCTAGAAATACAATCAGAGAAATAAAATAAAATAAAAATTGCATCTTCAACCATCTTAATGTCTAGACTATTTCATCGCAAAGGGTTTTGGGAAATGACCAACAACCAGTTTCACTATGGAGCTCATCAGAGTTTATTCTTATTTTATCAATGTTTATTTACCTTGTTACACTACAGATACTTTTGATTTTATAGATAGGGATAGATCACCTCCATATAATATCTTAGTTTCCTTTTTCCCACTCGTATTATTCTGATTCTACAATTATCTCAACCTTACCTCCAAATGGTCTAGTGGAGATTATGCATCCGTATGCCATCCTCTCTTGAGTATAAGGTGGTTTTGGCTAAAGTTCGAAGCAATTTTAGGAAGCTTCTTGTATTTGATTTTGTTTAACCTATTCTTACACATTAGATAACTAATCATGATCATTCTCTCAATGGAGAAAAGACTTTCTTACGAATTAAGAGTAAAAAAATCCAATGGTTTTAAAATTTCAATGGTTTTCTCCTAGGACCGAGGTGTAATTTCTTTTGTTCTCTACATGGAGTTGACACCTTAACAAGAAAATATTCAATATGAACCTTAAATAGAATTCAACATTCTCTTTAATTAAAATATCACATTGTCAACTCTCTCTCTCTCTCATCTCTCTCTCTCTCTATATATATATATTATATATATATATATGTATATATATAATATATATATATATATAATATATATATATATAACCAATTGAATGTACAATTTTTTTTTATAGATCATTTTCATGGTGTAGATAGATGTGTAATTCTTTTTTATGCTCAAGATGTAGTTGACACATGGAATATATATAAAATAGACATAAATAAATTTTAGCTTTAGATTTATCATGTGGTTGATAGGGATTAAATATTTCAAGGCAAAAATAACTTTTAAGTGCAAACTTTAGGAAAGAATTGCACCTCACAATATTTTATCCCTCATGAGCCATGATAGATTTGGAGTTAAGATGGATCTTTGATTAAAACATTTAAATGTTGTGCATATGAAGGATATGTGTAATTCTCCGTGCTTAACTCTAAATCTTTCATGCATCAAGAGGGATCAAATATTTTAAGGTGCAATCCTTTCCTGAACTTTTGTAATCTAAAAAATATTTACACCTTGACTAATTTTATCCCTCTTAATCCATTATACATTTGGATTTAAGGCAGGTCTATGCTAGTAATAACAAATATTCTAGCTAGTATCGCCGAGTAACTTGTATCATAAAAAAAATATATTGTAAAATGATACATAACACATAATAAAATATATTACTAAGAACATGAGCCCCCAACATGATCTTAATAGTACTCTAATGCAGGAGCATCAAGACTTAGCCAACAATGTGAAAACTTGTCCACATTTTGTGGCTAAACAAGTTGAAATTCATTGACTCATTGGTGAAAAATCAGTTTTTAATGAGAGGGTTGGATATCTCAAGAAACTAGTTATAATTCATTATTATAATAAGTTAGAGATTGTCTTATTTTAGATCTAGAGATAGAGTTGTTGGCATAGGTGTGACAAAGAGCTAAGAATTAGAAGATTTGTTGTTAGATCTATTAAGAATAGAGATTTTTCTGTTAGATATTGTTATAGTGATATTCGATTGATAAAAAAGAGGAAAAATGAATGGGAGCGAGAGGATTAAGGAGTGGAGTGTGAAGCGAGTGCAGAGGGAGAGTGAGTGGATTGTATTATTTGGAGACAGAGGTCTTTTTCTATGTAATCTTGCCTAAGGCCAAGACTCTGTTATTATTTATCGTGAATCAATCAGTATTGTGTGCATAATAATATAAACAGCCCGTGGAGGCCTCAAATTCTTGCTTCTTTTTTATTCGGAGGATATCTGATGTTGTCCCTATGTTTTTTATAATTTTTAATGGAGATACTATGTTAAAGGATCATTTGGTGAGTACATTCCATTGTTCTAGTTTCGCAAGCAGAAAACCCTAAAGTACACTAAGTATTGGGTGTAAAACACATCTGGATTGAAAATCCGAACTTGAAATGTTTTAAATGGAGGTTTTGAATGCTATCAAGTCTGCAAAACCCAAATTGCATCGCCCCTATGTATTACTTGTTATATTACCGAAAGTCGTTTACAAAAAGAAATCATGCTAAACACTTAGTGGATTTGGGAAAGCAAATTTGAGAACTTATGCACTGGATTTTTTAGCTTTATCAGGTCTGGCATGTATCTCGCATCAGTACTTCGGAGCGGGAGTAGTAAAGTGTAAGCGATCCATTGCAATTGCCGATAATGATTAGCAATATCACATTGAACCTCTGTCGATGCATAGCACCAATAATTATTGACCATTGGAACCCCGATCACCGATAGAAGGGCCTTGCAACTGCGAATCACTAATATGATGATTGAATCCTAATCGTCTGATTAGCCAGATCTTGATATGCAACATTAATACATAAAATTGGTTAAAAGGCGGAAAAGCATTGTTTTGGCATTTTTCTAAGAGTATTTCGTTTCTTTAGGGAAGAAGCATTGTTTTAAGATTTTTCAAAGGCTTTGGGTCCCAATAAGGAAAAGGCTTATATATTGTGGATAAGGGTGAAAAGCGGGGTGATTGTTGGGCTTTATAGATCCAATTGTGGGTTTATAGTAAACCATTGTTTCTGCTCCACCAGTTTTGGTATCAGAGCAGAAGAAAGGATTGTTTGCAGCAAAGATGCCACCAAGGAGAGGCATTGGTCGAGGAAGACCTGAGGCAAATGCAATTTTACTAGAAGAGGTACAGAGTTCGCATACGAGAATGGACTCAATTGAGACTGCCCACAGAAGAGCACTTGATGAAGGAACTGAAAGTTCTTCAAAAGAATCTCCTGCAGAGGAGATAGTAGACAAAGACAATGAAACTGACAAAATCATTAAGATATTGGCGAAGGTATGAGGAAAACCTAAGGCGGAAATTCCTATGTGTGATGGAAGTCTAAATGCAGAAGAGCTAATGGATTAGGCCAGATCCTTAGACCAGTACTTTGACTATGAAGAGGTTGATGAGAGGAAGAAGGTGAAGTTTGCAGTTACCAGACTGAGGGATCATGCAACCATCTGGTAGGATGAGTTACAGACATCAAGAATGAGGAAAGGGAAGTCTAAGATCAAGCTATGGGACAAAATGGTAAGTAAAATGAAAGCCAAGTTTTTGCCTAAAGACTATCATTTGAATCTTTTTAAGCAATTGCAAAATTTAAGGCCAAAAGGAATGTCTGTTAAAGAATACATAGAAGAGTTTTATAGATTAAGTATTAGAGTAGGGCATGTAGAGGATGGTGTCGAAAATATGGCTAGATATATCAATGGCTTAAGGTATGATATATAAGATGAGATTAGCTTGTTAAGTATGAAAACTGTTGAAGATTCCTATCAAGCAAAATTGAAGGCCAAAGGGAAGATATTGAGGAAACAAAGTCAAAGGAATAGAGGAAAAAGCTCAGCAAGAGGTAAGGGAACTACCAGACCAAGGGGACCATAGCATGAGCATGAAACAAGAAGTTCAAGTCGCAAATCACCATAGAGGGGAGAATCTAGTAGAGGAAGATTTGTGCCCAAAGAAAGAGGGCAAGAAAGAGATGTTCGGTGTTAGACATGTGGAGAATGGGGACACATGTCATGGAACTATCCTCATAATAAATCAAAAAGTAAGAGGAGTGAAATGTGGTTGAGGAAAAGCCAGAACCACCTCAACTTATGGAGAAGGAAGAACCCCCTGAAGAAGGTGAATCACTGTTATTGAGAAGGAATTTTCTTAGAGCAGAGTTGGATACTGGAGAACCTGCATAGAGGAAGAATTTGTTTAGAACTACCTATAAATCAAAATGTAAGTGTTGCAAAGTAATAATTGACAATGGAAGCACTGAAAATCTGGCTTCTACAGATATGGTGGACAAGCTCGGGCTAGCAAAGACCATGCACCCTATGCCTTATAAGTTTTCGTGGTTACAGAATGGGACATCATATCATTTTGACTAAAAAATGCAAGGTGGAGATACAAATTGATACATAAAAAGATGTGATTTTATGCAATGTAATGCCCATGGATGTATGGCATGTATTGTTGGGAAGACTGTGGCAATTTGATCGAAAAGTCATTCATGATGGAAGGAGAAACACTTATACTGTGGAGAAAGATGGAACTAAAAACACATTGTTGCCATTGAAGGACGATACTGACAAAGGAACACCTAGAAGTAATATTATGCTGATAAGTGGAAGGGAGTTGCTGCAAGAAGTAGCGAAGAATGAGGAGTTGCATGTTGCTATTGTGGGAAGACCAAAGGCAATTTTGACTTCCACAGACTTGAATAATTTGCCTAAAGAAGTTAAAATGTTGTTAGATAATTTTGTTGATATTATTGTGGTTGAGTTGCCAAATGCATTACCACCAATTAGGAGTATTAATCATCACATTGACTTAATATAAGGAGCAAGCTTACCAAATAAAGAAGCATATAGGCTAACTCCTCAAGAGAATGCAGAAGTTGGAAGGCAAGTATAGTAGCTGATAGATAAGGGGCTGATCAGAGAAAGTCTCAGTCAATGTGTTGTACCAACAGTACTCAGTCCAAAGAAAGGAGGAGAATGGCGCATGTGCACAAATTTGAGAGCTATCAACAAGATTACAATCAGGTACATATTTCCTTTGCCATGCATGGATGATTTAATGGACTGTCTGAGTCGATAAAAATAGTTTACTAAAATAGACTTGAAAAGTGGATATCATCAAATAAGAATCCGAGAAGGTGATGAATGGAAAACTGTATTCAAAACAAACAGTAGACTGTATGAGTGGTTAGTGATGCCTTTTGGGCTCACTAATGCACCCATCACATTCATGAGATTAATGAATTAAGTCTAAAAGGATTATGTAGGTAAATTTGTTATTGTGTACCTTGATCATATTCTGGTTTTCAATAAAAGTAAAGAGGATCATTTAGAGCATCTTAAATTGATCCTAAGAACTTTGCAAAAAGAGAAACTACTAATAAATTTGAAGAAGTGTAGTTTCATGAAGGAGGAGCTGGTGTACTTAGGATTTGTAGTTTCCAAAGAAGGCTTGAATATGGATCTAGAGAGACTCCAAGAAAATTGGAACTGGCCTACTCCCAGAAGCATATTTGAGGTAAGAAGCTTCCATGGACTTGCAAGTTTTTACAAGAAGTTTATAAAAGGCTTTAGTTAAATTTGTGCACCAATCCTTCAGACAATCAAGGAGATCAATCAGCCATTTCAGTGGACAAAAGTAGTAGACAAAAACTTTAATTCGCTGAAGAGGAAGATCACTAAGGAGCCAATTTTAGCATTGCCTAATTTTGAGAAATTCTTTCAAGTAGAAACAAATGCAAGTGGATTTGTAGTTGGTGCAGTTCTGAGTCAGGAGCAAAGGTCGATATCATATTTCAGTGAGAAACTGAATGATGCAAAGAAGAAATATTCTTCTTACGATAACGAGTTTCATGCTATTGTGCAGGCTTTGAAAAAGTGGAGACATTACTTACTACCAAAAGAATTCATATTATATTCAGACAATCATGCCTTACAATTTATCAATAACCAGTTGAAGCTAAATCAGAAACATGCCAAGTGGGTAGAATTTCTACAAAGTTTTACTTTTTTAATAAAGCATAAGAGTGGTAAGTCAAATAAAGTAGGAGATGCATTAAGCAGGGTATGTTTTATTATGAAAGAATTCAAAGTGGGTGTTGTAGGATTTGAGGAAATGATTGAAATGTACAAGGATGATGAAAATTTCAGAGATATCTATGCAACAATTCAGAATCCAATGAGCCATAACAAAAATCAATGGTTGGACTACCTCATTCAAGGAGGCCTATTATTTAAAAGTAATAAGTTGTGTATTCTCAAATGTTCCATGAGGTAAAAAATCCTAAAGGAGAAACATAGTGGAGGATTATCTGGTCATTTGGACAAGATAAAACCTTCGCTCAAGTGAATTCTTTTTATTATTGGCCAAAAATGCAAACTGATGTTAAGAAGTTTGTCGAGAAATGCAGGGTATGTCACCATGCCAAAGGAAGGAGTCATAATACGAGACTGTATCAACCATTACCCATACGAGACGAACCATGGGATGTAGTTAACATGGATTTTGTTCTGGGATTACCAAAAACTCAAAGAGGAAATGATTCCATTTATGTTGTAGTAGATAGATTCTCTAAAATGGCACATTTCATTACATGTAAGAAAACTAGTGATGCAACACACATAGCTAATTTATTCTTTTTAGCGATTGTAAGACTATATGGTTTACCTGTAAGTATTGTATCATATCGAGATACCAAGTTTGTAGGGCCTTTTTGGAGGACTCTTTGGAAGAAACAGGGAGCTAACCTCAGTTTTAGTTCAGCATACCATCCTCAAACAAATGGACAGACTGAAGTAGTGAATAGGAGCTTGGGGAATATATTAAGGAGTTTAGTATATCAGAATCCAAAACAATGGGATTTGGCACTATATCAAGCTAAGTTTGCTTACAATGATACACCAAACTGAAGCATTAGAATGAGTTCATTTCAAATTATCTTTGGAATGCATCCAAGAGATGTGTATGAGCTCAGGGATTTGGGAAAAAAAAAAGGCAGGAGTGGAAGTGCTGAAGAATTTGTAGAACAGATGTAGAGTATACACAAAGAAGTCAAAGGAAAATTGCAGGAAAGCAGCAACAAATACAAACATAGGGTAGATCTAAAAAGAAGAGAGAAAGAATTCCAAGTGGGAGACTTAATGGTGGTGCATTTGAGGAAAGAGAGATTTCCTACTAAAACTTACAAAAAACTGAAAATGGAGAAGATAGGACCTTGTGAAATTATGAGAAAATTTTCATCCAATGCATATGAAATTGAGTTACCAAAATGGATTGGAATATCCCCCATTTTTAATGTTGTAGATTTGTATCCATACAGAGAAGCAGAGACAGAGTTGTAGGAGGAAGCTACAGGGGATGAAGTTCAAACCATGAACTGGGAGGAAAAATTACCAAAAGCAGTCAAGAAGGATGTTGAAGCTATTTTGGATCAGAGATTATCGAAAAGAGCCAGAGGGCGGACTTATTTCCAATATCTAGTGAAGTAGAAAGGACAACCAGTGGAAGATTCTAGTTAGTTGACTATAGCAAAATTGCAGAAGTATGGAGTAAGTCCTGAAAGTTTGAAGGACAAATATTTTATTCCTAGGGAGTCTGATGTAGGAGCATCGAGACTTAGCCAGCAATGTGAAAACTTGTTCACATGTTGTGGCTAAACAGGTTGAAATTCATTGAATGATTGGTCAAAAATCAGTTTTTACTAAGAGGGTTGGATCTCTCAAGAAATTAGTTATAATTCATTATGGTAATAAGTTAGATATTTTCTTATTTTAGATCTAGAGATAGAGTTGTTGGCATAGGTGTGAGAAAGAGCTAAGAATTAGAAAATTTGTTGTTAGATCTATTAACAATAGAGATTTTGTTGTTAGATATTGTTAGAGTGATATTCGATTGATAAAAGAGAGGAAAAATGAATGGGAGTGAGAGGATTAGGAGTGGAGTGTGAATCAAGTGCAGAGGGACAGTTAGTGGATTGTATTCTTTGGAGACATAGGTCTTTTTCTATATAATCTAACCTAAGGTCGGGACTCTGTTATTGTTTATTGTGAATAAATCAGTGTTACATGCATAATAATATAAACAGCTCATGGAGGCCAAAAATGCTTGCTTCTCTTTGACTCAGAGGATATTTGATGCTATCCCTGTGATTTTCATACCTTTTAATGGAGATATTGTGTTAAAGGATCATTTGGTGACTGCATTCCATTATTCTGGTTTCGCAAGTAGAAAGCTCCAAAATACACTAAGTATTGGGCGTAAAATGCATCTGGATTGAAAATCTGGACTTCAAATATTTTAAATGAAGGTTTTGAATGCTATCAAGTCTATAGAACCCAAATCAAATCGCCCCTATTTATTACTTGTTATATTTCGGAAAGATGTTTACAAAAATAAATCACGCTAAACACTTAGCATATTTGGGAAAACAGATTTGAAAACTTATGCACAGGAGTTTTGGGTTTTATCAGGTTTGGCATGTATGTTGCATCGGCACTTCAGAGTGAGAGTAATAAAGTTTTAGCGGTCCATTGCAATCGTGGATAGTGATTAGAGATATCGCATCGGACCTCCACCGAAGGATACAACTGATAATTATGGACCATTAGAACCCTGATCGCCGATAGAAGGGCCTTACGACTGCCAATTGCCAATATGACGATTGAATCCTGACCATCAGATCGACCAGATTTGGACTCACAACATTAATACATAAAATTGGTTAAAATGAAGAAAAGTGTTGTTTTGGCATTTTTCTAAGAGTATTTCATTTCTGAAGTGAAGAAGCATTGTTTTAAGCTTTTTCAAATGCTTTGGGTCTTGATAGGGAAAAGGCTTATATATTGTGGTAAAGGGTGAAAAGCGGGGTGATTTTTTGGCTTTATAGATCCAATTGTGGGTTTATAGTAAACCATTGTCTCCGCTGCACCATACTCTAAGTTCTAGTTTTAAAGGGATATCTCAAATAATATTTTACAAATAGAAACATTTCAAGTGCTACACCTACATCATTAGGGAATGTTTAAGGATAAATATTAATCTCCAATAGCATGGAAAAATAAACAACCCTTACCAACTCTTCCTTTGGCACAGTGAAATGAAAAAATAAAAGATAAAATCCTAAACCATAAGATTAATAATCATAGTTTTATTCATAATATTTTCATTGTATTTTCCTATTTCAAATCATTAAAATGCATACTATTTAAATAACATAACACTTACTCATCCCTTTTTCCAAGGAAATGGCCACCACTATTACAATTTTCATGACCAATGACAAAGGGTTTCACATAAAGCTAAAAACTTTGAAAACTTTATCTTCCTACAAGAAAATGTGTTAAGTTAGAGACAAAATATGAGATACTAGTGCATTGTTCTCCTTTTTCTTTTCTTTCCATTTTTTTTGTAACTCGAATTAGTAAAAAATTGGGTCAATATCATACTCACATGACATAGGATCTATTATGGCCACTACAACTATACATTTGGGGGGCTATGACCTGTCCTTTCGATAGACCAGGTCACAACTAGGGGATTGAACATTATATCTCTTAGTTTGCACAACTACACATTACTTTGATCACCAATTGAGCTACCCCCTGGGACTATTGTTTTTCTTTCCTTAATTGAAACAAAAACTTTATATTATGAAAATATGAATTTGGAGTGTAATAGTTACATGAAGAGTAATAAATCATATTTTTTTAATGACTTAAAAAAAATAAAAAGTGACCTTCGTCAAATCTATTGCTACCACATGCTAGCTATGTATAATCACCATACAAGGCCACCAGAAAGTAAACACTTTCCAAAATCATCCAAAAATTTGACATACTTTAAACTCCATATGAATTAAACATTATGAGAAAGAACTAAATAATCTTGAACAAATCCCATAACAAAATATTACACTAGGTGATTTAGGTTGGGTACAAGGGTTTGAGGAGAACTAGTCGAGATACTAGCTATAGAGACGTTTGAGTGTTATTGTCCTATATTTCCCTAAGTATACTCCACTTTCTAATAAAATGAATTTATCTCATCCTTTTTTTAATCAAATTTTTGTGTTCAACCAAAATTGGAATTAATAATGTTAAACTAGATACCATATGATTAGGATTTGATTGTAAAGCAAGAACCTCTACCTGCAATTTTTTCAATTATGGCTTTTGCGAGGCGTCCCTTAAAATGGGAAATATTTATGGCTCTTTATCAATTATAATAGAATTCAAGCTACATGAATTGCCACTAACATCCAAAAAAATGATTCCCTAAAGTAACACTTAATAAAATGAAACCAACATTTATGTTGTGGAAAAAATTATTTTACTAAGACAATGAAGATTGAAAAATAATCCTTCCTCAAATTCTCGTTATGCCCAATACAATAGAATGCAAATTTTGATGTCTCCCATAACATAGACATGAAAACATAAACTATGTGAAATAATAAATACTTTAATTGATCTTTGGTGATATCAAATCTCAGTAAGCAAGTCGAAGTTAAATGATAACCAAGAAAATCTAGATAATGTTTCTCTTTTACCCTTTTATATAATTCATATACTCATACTCAATAGAAGAGAAAACTAGACTTAAGAATGGAATTTGTAAAACTATAGAGAGAAGAGAAGGTCAAGAGTGAATCCTCCTTCAGATCGCTAGGGAATCTTGAAGATAGAATTGACAGGATATACATGAAATACCAAAACCAACTAAAAGGATATGCATTAGGCATTGGATAAGGAACCCATTGAAATAGGGTATTGAGTAGAGAGTAATCCTAATTCAATAATCCTCCATATTTATTCGATGAAAAAAAAACCATTAATCTGTATTGAGCCTTATGATATTCCAATTTAAAAGGACCCCCATGGATGATGATGTACCTCCTATTATTTGCATAGGTCTAAAATGAATTCGAGTATTTCCAATTATAGAGTTGCATTCCCCTACCACACATGTTTTTAATATGTTGGAGCCACAATAAAGGGGCCAGACGAACTATTGGTGCACCCAAACCATTTTCTCTCATAATGCAAAGTGACACTAATTAATATCCCACACCTTTACATGCCAAATTTGTATAAGTCCCTGTCATTTTTCCCCAAGGGAAATGGTATTGGAGGTGGTGGGAAGGACATGAACCTATCCTTCCAACATCCTCAACAGAATGTAAACTTACAACCTACCTAATGATTAATATTCTCACAAAAGTGAGGAGGAATTCAACATAGGAAAATCCAAAGGCTTGCACTCACCTACATTATCACTCCACTACTTTTGTACATCACACTTATAATGGTGATGAAAAGATGCAATAATCCTAGGGTGTAATGCAATTTAAACATCACCCTTACATGATTCATTGTCTTTACACTTTCCATATTTCTCTTAACCTTAAAATCAATTTGGGCCTTTATGGGCCCTATTTTATAATGTTTAATATTTTATTAATCAAGATATTTGGAAGAATGCAATTTCCTCATTAACAAGGTTATCACCAAACTTCAAATGAACTCCATGATTAGCCACAACATCTATGTCTTAATTATTAATCCTTATATGATCAAAGAATTTGGAAAACATGAAATATGGGATAATACTTCAGATCTTATTTATGACATTCCTTAGCTTGTTGTCATGAGGAAGGTTATTGGCCTTGATATACTAGATGAAGAATATTGATTCTACGATTACAATTAGAGAATAAATATTCCTATACTTTTCTATCAATAGACCTTGAAGTAATGCATAAGCTTATGCTAGACTATTGGATAATGAACACATACCCAAATCGAAAACCAATTATTTATTTCCTCTAGGGAAAAATATCACCCCACTTCCCCCTCGCTCCTACCACTCTTGGATTGTTCTTTGATGCACCACCAAAATAAAGAGTGTCAGTAGGTTCAGATTTAATCTAGGTGAAAAATTATTCTTTAGGAAAGTGAAACTTCCAATCCTTGCTATGGACAGATAAAAGGAAATTTGTGGAGTGGAAGAATCGAGAACATTTTTGTTAGAATGATTCAAAACCATCCAATAGTTGAGAAGAAAAAATGTGCTAAATTTTATGAGACAGGAACTCTAAGAATAATGAGATGACATTGGAAACCATACTTTGGGAAGGTATTTTTGATCTTCGAAGATAATTTTGTTCTTACCTAAATTTCCAGCAAAATAATTTTATTAAATCAACCTAAATGTGATTGAAAATAGACTTGCCCAGAAATGAAGTGAATTAATGTTGATTCCTTGAGATAAAATACTCACTTACAAAATAGGGCCAAATTAATCTTACCACCTGTTAGGTTCCTATACCAATAGGTGTCATTTTTCATGATTGACATTGAAGAGCTCTAATATGTTCATACCTTTTGGCTGGTTGCAAAGGTTTCCATATTCACAAGAAATCAAAAAAGTTAAAAAATGTAAAGAGGGTATGCCCTAAAATAAAAATAAAAGGGCAAGAAAAATGAGATGGTGAAAAGAAAAAATGAAAGAAATGAACCCCAAACAAAGGACCAGGAAAGTGTGCAAGTCCAAAAAGCCACTACTATTCTATTTTTGCAATGATCTTATGGTATGCAACTGCTGATTCATGCCACCATTGATGAATGGCCAAATAGCCTAATCTTGGTCAGTTCATGTTTGAATTTACTTGCCTTAGTGATAGAGAATGAAACCTGTCCAAATAGTTCAATCTTGGCATGTGAATAGCTAGGTAGAGAAACAAAGGAGCTCAACTGCTAAATCTGAGCCCTTGGAAGTTATAAAGTTAGACTTAGATAGGTTTCTCATGTAAAGAAAAGAAGATTGAAAGGGTTTGCTAGCTCAAATACACCCATAGAAAAAGAAGAAAAAATGTTAGATACAGTAGGCTAGGTAGGGAGTTTTGGTGTTGCAAAAGCATGCTTATGGTTAATTTTGTCTCTCAAAGGATGTTTATCTTATTATTATCATGATTACCATGGCAGCTATTTGGTTACAAATCAAATGAAGCATGACTAACTTCCCTTCACCCTTTTCCCAAAATCAATTACTAACCTCCCCCTAAGGATATTGAGATCTGCTCAATGCTCCTAGATCACTCCATTTCATGAAAAAGTCTGAGTAGAACTGCATTCTCACTTTAGACAAGAAGCCACATTTCTTGTGTAAAGCCTTTGTTCTTTCCCCTTTGCCTAAAGTTATCAAAATTTTATAGCTTGGTGCCCCTTCAATAACCCATATTAACTACTAACAATACTATATAAATCCCTATATTTTCCCCCTCCCCATATTATGTAAACATATGGAAAAGCCCCAAAATGTAATATTCCTTTCCCCGGTTTAATTATAAACCATAATCGCTACTTAAAAAATTGGGAATTGATGGTTCATCTGGGGCCATTAACAACCCTCCACGTACAAAGATTGGAATTTATTTGACCTCTGGTTTAATAAACAACGAACCCACAAACTCGACTAATGAAATTAACCTAAAATAATTGAAAAAAATTCGATTTAATTGTCGGTCCCCGCGTCGTACCCTCCGCCAACTCCATTTACTGCCAGCTGTTGGATCTAGGCCTGTTGATCTGACGGCCCAGATCAATGTCGCAACCCCTCCGTCACCTATACTTTACTGCCTGAGGAGCCGACGGTATGACTGTCGTACCTGGGACACGTGGAACCCTCCCACAGTCCTCTCTGCCCTCCCCACCAAAACCACCTCAGCCCATAAGCGGTGCAGGCCCAAACCACTTATCGCCCCTACTGACCCCCCCGCTGATGTCATCACCATGTCATCGCCACGTCATCGCTGCATCACCCCACTACATGAAAAAATACTTCGTCATGCTAATGTCACCGGACCGAAAAGTGCCAAAAGCCTGCCAAAGTCAATTTTTTGTTAAAAAGACGTGAAAACGTCATTTTCACTCATTTTTACTTGTTTTTACGACTATTGCATGCGATTTACATCTAAGGCAGTTGCTCAACCATATAGTCCACCACCCAACCAAACAGAGTCCATAGTCTAGTCCTCCAGCTCATCCTGCAACCGGAAATTACGTTGTTTAGCTTCCAAAGATAGGTATTTACCCAGTTTCCTCCAGAACCTCTATTTTCGGTTTTTCTCTGTGAATAATTATACCCATAGAACCAAAATTCAAATAAATTCAGTCTATAACTCTTGAAAAAACTACACCATAACCACTATTACTTTTCCCATTCGCTTGCAAAATCCCCACCCCCAGTTCAGAAACACAAATCCAAAAATGGAAGCTCCGGTGGCCCTCAATAACGCTCCCCTCAATGCACGTCACAAGGAATTGGAGCGGTTGCCCCTAGCTGATAGAGATTTTCAAATTCAAGACATAATTGGTGAGGAAAACCACCTTCAGGCATTTTTTGAAATCAGGAATAGTCACCGAAGTAACTCTGATCTCTATGATATATGGGAATCCAACCTACCCATCTAATACCTCCCCTCAATCAATGTATTCCCTGATATTATCCACCTATGTTGTGCCAATTATGAACCTACTCAGAGGGCAGTTATCACTTCCACTGGAACTGTCCTCTTTTATATAACTCTTGAGTCCATAAATGAGATGCTACACTTCAAACCCACTCAGCCTCTGGCTCCTCTTTCTATGGGATTCTTTCTTGAAGAGGGCCATAAACTTCCCAATTCAGAGATAACCCATATTGCTCAAACATTTATGAGACAAGATTGCCAGCCCAAAGTGCCACCTCCTTATGTCCACGCTTGGTTCAATGAAGCTGGAAAATTCCTTATTGATATGATATCCTATATTTTGGGATTTAAGACAAGTGAGTATATTGATGAGAGCACATTAGTTTTGTTATCCATATTTACTCCAGGAAAACCCCCTTCTGTCAAATATGACTATGCTACATTCATTTCCAACAAGATCCATGACCAATTCATGAGTTTAGATAGAGAAGGAGTCTTCAAGCACTCATCCTATATATATCATCTGTTCGTATACTATCAAACAGATAGTTTTCAGTTTCCTATCAGAAAATTGGATTCCAAAGGAGAGAGAAGGCCTATGATATTTTGGACCTTAGTCTTCCACAATGTTTCTGACTCCTTACACCTACTATGAATTCATTGACCTGTTTATACATCTGGTCTCCTCTCTACTGATAAGAACTCCTCCTCCTAAACTTTCTAGTGATATGAAGAAGATTTTACAGCTGTCCAAAAACTACAGAATAGGCGACTGATGGTTTTACCATAATCAAACCAAGATCAGAATATATGGCTGTGAGTTGTGCCCTTATAAGCTGCCCCAATATGTGCCTATGCAACTGTTTGCACTGGAGTATTTCAGGCAAATTCTCAATGCAGATTTATCTCACTTTCACATTGCAAAGAAAAAGGCCTAACTGAGTATAAAAAACCAGTTAGGCCCCTTAATTATTAATAAGAAGGAAGCCTCGACAGATGCTGATAAAATATTGGGAGAAGAACTAAAATTAAAGATGAGCTTTTGGTGGGTACCCTATGACCCAAATGATTTTATAACTTATAGGAGAGTAAAATACAGGTTATCAGCCTATAAACATTCTAGGCTCCCTGAAATAGAGCAATTTGCTAATCCAAAGTATGTGTGGGTAGAGGGTACATTGATAGAAGAACTTACTGAGAAAGAGAAAATGGAAAAATCATGAAATATCTAGAAAAGACTCTTGACCTAGACTTTTTTGGACAGGCATTTTTCAAGCTGCCCCAGCAAACCAGAGTGGGTACATACTTTGTTGGAACTTCACAACAACTTCTACAGGAAACCAGTGCACCAGGTATGGGGTCATCCAAGGGCAAGGAAGTAGCAGGCACAAAATAGCAAGCAATGACAGATCAGCCAACAACATCAAAGGAATGGGACCAAGGGCAAACTCCCCATGCCCAGACCAAAGCACCAGAGGTACCAGCATTACAGACTCCTCTAAATGAAGAAAAAGGCAAGAAAAGGGATAGGGAAGAAGGTACACCTATGAGTGGACCAACAGAGCAACCAGGGGCAAAAAGGCAAAGACTTATCCTCTATCTGAAGAGGAAATAATTGAAGAAACAATAGAAAGTCTAGGAGGTGAGAGGGCAACCAGCCCACAGACATCCCCGGTCATAGAAACATCATCCATTTCACACAGGAAGGAGATTGAAAGACAACATAGTGTGGCAGTTTCATCCATAAGGCCACAGAGAAAACAAGGGTTTGATATCAAAATAACATTCACAGATATAAAGGCCCAAAGTGACCCATTGAGGCTGCAACTTTACAATCAATTTCTCAAAATGAGCCCCACCAACCAGCAAAGGCTATGGCTGCATATGACATTAAAGAAGGTAAAATGAATTTGAGCCACTTTAAGCCTAAAGTGTAGCAACCACAATCAACATCTGACTATATTAGAACAAGTCTAGAGGTCCTTGCCAAAGACATTCATCCAATGGACCAGATTGAGTTGCACAAACAAACTGGACAAATGGTCTACTCCACATTGGCAGATAAGGCAATGTTGGCTCATAAATTGCAAAACTCATTAAACAACACCTCTGCCCAACTAGATTTGGAGAAGGCATCTTCTTTGGCCAAGGACAACAAGACAAATTCCTTGGAAGATACTATCATTAAGCTAGGACATGATCCCAAGGATGCCAATGGAATAAAAGCATTGATTAAGAAGAAGGAAGAAGGCATTGCTGTCCTCAGGAAATAATTAAAGCTGCCCTCTAGTATGCATCCACAAACCATAGAAGTTGTGCAGCAAAAAGAAGAGGACGACATGATGGACTTGCTGATGAGGATGAATCAAAGATTAAGTGAGACGGAGAAAGCATTGGAGAAAGTGTTACAAGAAAAGCAGGGAGAGTCCACCTCCCAGCCACCTGAAATAGTTCCAACAGTCACAACTGCCCCTCCTACAGTTTCAGGAGCACAACCTCCCACTATTCCACCAGCCACAGTAGAAACAACCACAAGTACCCCAACAACAGTAACTACAACAGCAGCAGGCAGCAATACCACCATGACCACATAGCAATTAATAAAGTCTATGGGGGGATTAAAGCTCCAAGTATCAGAATTAAAAGAGACCAAAGAAAAATTGGCAAAGTTAGAAATAAGCTATGATAAATCCAAAATTATTGTGGCAGAAAAGACAAGAGAGGTGAAAGCATTAGAGAACAAGGTAAAATCATTTGAAAAAGACCTCTCTTTAGACAAGCCTTTGGGAGAAATAAAAGGCATTTTGTGGGCTAACATCAATCAATCCATTTGTAATGTATGGAGATCTATTCAGACTATTCATGATTAGATTGACTTAATAGCAGTAGCTCAGGTGGAAATTCAAAAGGCCAGAACTTTATTAGGACATATGCCCGAAGAGGCAAATAGGTTAATCCATTTTTTGAACACCAAGACCAGTGAAGAACTAGCAGCACTGGACATCAGAGACATGACAGGTACCATTCTAACAATCAAAAGAGTTCTGACCATGAGAACCCTAATGCAGAATTTTGAGAGGAGGTGCTAGGACATGCAAGTGGAGATAGATTCTTTTATAGAAAAATTTGCAGTTTTGCATGAAAGGGGCTTGCCAAGTCCGTTGGGGAGTAATCAATGCCTGTTGAGACAAGTTGAGTACACACAGGTTAAATAAACATGTTGTTGATCAAGCAAATGCTTCATCAAGTACTCCAGCAGAGAAGGCCCTTCCATCTAGCCAAACCCTCTACAACCACTTGGAAAATTATTTTATATTGAACATGAAGTCAAACATCTTTTTACAGTCCAACCTAACTTCTACAGGTACATAGATGCTGATGAGACTTTGAGAAAGGTGCAAAGACATAATTTTCCAAAGGAGCACTAGTGGCAGAGCATGTTGGAAATTCTATAAACGTATTTCTGGTATCTTCTATATCCTTGGTAAATCAGAGGTCTTGCTACCATATGCCATAAAGTGGAGAGAAGGAATGGACAAGAATCATGCGAGGCAACAGTGTATCAAATCAGGATTAAACACACCTGAGAAAGTCGAGGCAGCATTGTGGAATATTAGTGGAAACAGCCCCCTGCCGACTCATCGAGCTTACAGTTAACACACCTCACGAACTGAGCAGCTAGCACAACAACATTTACTTCTTCATTTTCTCCTTGTTTTCAAGATCATTTACTTCTCCTTTAAAAGTAGGTAGAATGAGTTATTACTATATATTATCTCTTTGAGATATTTTGTAAACACTTTTGTATAAATACCTCCCCAAGCGAGGTATTTGGGGTTGTTGATACATTTCTTAGACTGCTCTCTAACTTCGAAAAACTTTCTGAATACAAAAGTTGTTGGAATCAATTGTTGTTGGACTTTCTGGATGTGAAATTTGTGTTGAGGACCATGCTATAGAATTCCTGAACCATTTCATGGATCAATAAGTCTCTTCTAACTTGTGTTTTATTAATTTTGTGTTTACTATATCATATATGTTTCATGATCTGAATAATAGAGAAAAAGAATAACTCAAAATTTGCTTATTTACACTCTGTGTTCAGTCTCTGTTATTATTAATTTTTTCTTCAGAATTAGCATAAACATGAATTCTTAATTGCTCTTATTTCCCCTATTTCTTTCATATTGATTAAATGCTAAGGAATTATTAATTGCTTCTTGGTCATAATCATTCACTTTCTCTCTGTCAACAAGATGAAGGATTCTTAATTTCCCTTCACCCACTGACTCCATTCCATCTGATTCCAGCTTGTAAATTGTTCCATGATTGATTACCTTGCTCTGTAGTACCATCCTCAGTTAGAGAAACCATATCCAGCAGTTCATCCCCATAGACTCCATTAGCCCAATGGGCTAAAATTCTCAAACTTACACTCTTGCTCTACTCAATATCACCGTCCAAAACTCAAAACCAAACCCTTGTACTTCATAACTAGCCTAAACATACTTAAAAAACAACGCTAAATTATAAAGAGAGAGCCCTCTCTAGATATAGATTGGCTAGAATCTGTGTCTAAAATATTGGTTTGTGGTTACCTCGATCGTATTCCCTTTTCTTACAACTTTTGGGGAACAACCAGAGTGATAACACCACCAAAGAATGAAAGACAAAATTCCAATTTGGATGAATGAAAGGAGATTCAAGGAATACATGATTAATAGGCACTTCCAAAGAAAAACAAAGAGGACATCTAAATGGTCCATTTATGCCTTGGTTTTTCAAATTCTTTGTTGTTAGTATTTTATGGTGGATTAAAACTAGAAAATGTTGGAAGTAAGGCTTCCATGTCATGTGTAGTTTTCATTATGAGTCCCTAGGCATCAATCTAGAAGTTGTTGGTTCCTATGTTATGAGTTGGACTAGAGTCATGTCTGAGTCATAATTTGTTGGAGCCGGTGATTAATTTCTTATATATGTAAATGTCTTATGTGATCAATAGAACTGAGTATGATTTATGTTGTGTAAACAATTTATTCATCTCTCTCATATTTCTAACATGGTATTAGAGCCATAAAGGATGAGACCTACCTACACATGATTGTGTTGTTTTCTTTTCAATTGTTTGTTTCGTCATGTGATAAAAAGCAATGCATATGCGACAGTAGGATCTGGATTTATAATCATGTTATGTGATTTATTTTCTTTAGCCCAACGTATAGCAAGTAGTCTGCACTACTGCTTGTGTAAAAGGAAATGCATATGTGGCAGTATTGACTATATGGATGGGAAAATATTCTCATTTTGATTTGATCTCCATAGCATGAGCGTGTCAAATCAATATTGAGGATAAACAATTCTAGTTTGATCTCTGTGGAATCTCAAGATTGAGGAGCATCGAATCTATGAACTGACTATAGTTGCAAGCCAATTAGATTTAAGGGTGGATACTTTTTGACAAGGGTGAGGACATAAGAGAAAGCCTACCATCATGTAATGTTTCTGGGATCAAATTTGGATGTGGGTGGTGCAGGAGCAAAAAAATCAAAGATTTTACACTTTGGGAGTCATCATGCCCCTTAAAGGCTCATCTTTTATCTCCTTGTTGAGATATGTGATATGTGAAGCTCTATAACGTGACTCAAAAGCAATACTGATTCAGTTAGATAATCTCCATGAACAAAATCCTTCCTAAGAAAGTGGGATAGAAAGCATCGTAGAATAAGAGATCAATCGTTTCTACAAGGTGAACAAGATTTGGCCTAATATTCCACTAGAGTCGAGGTTGTTGCGCCCCAACTATTTTTCGAGTTTGTAATCGTACTAGGTGTTAAGGTTTCTTTCATGTGTACTATTTCACTTAAAGTGTTTCCAATCGTTGCATGTGGTACATTGAAAAATTTCACAGGCACTCCATTTTAAGGCCCCTATGTCATCAAATCCTTTAACTTGGATACAACAGTTGACTCAGAGAATTCATGTTTTCATTTTCTTATCTATGTAATTATTGGATATTGCAAGAAGTTTTAGTTATCCACGATACAACCAGATCTAAAGCTTTATTCATTTGTTTGCATGAATCCTATGTAATTCTTCAAGAGCTATGTGGAATGAGAAAACAAGGAAAAATGACTAACTATGTAGGTGAAGATCTTGGGAGACAATTAAGTGTTTCACCAATGAAGAAATCTAGGCTTTGGTGATTGATTTACTAATATAGTATTGATTGTGGGTTTTTTTGTTTGTTTGTTTTATTTTTTTGTGTGTCTAAATGTATCTTTTATTTCATGGCATGGTTTTGATATTTAGTTGCATGAAAATTCATATTAAAGAGGTTTGGTAGTTCTTCAATTGGAATCCATGGTGCCTAAAACATCAATTATCATTTGTTTTTATTGGTTATAAAAAGGGTTGGTATTTATTAAACTAGAAGCCCCGATGTCCAAAACATCAATTCATGTAAGGTCAAGTTGTTTGATCAACTTTTGAACACATTCAATATCCATATCTCCATCCTAGCAACTAATGGATAGCCAAGACCGAAATATACGATAGATAGTTGGTCCATAGGATGGTTCATTACTTGATAGCTTTTATTGCATAACCCTGATGAGCTGAAGCGTCAATATTTTCCAACTTGCAAATTTCATCAACAATATTCAGAGGCGGTTACGCTTTAAATGGAGGTCAAGTGACCACTCGAAGATCTGGTGGTGAAAAAGTAGAGTTGGCGAGATTCCAAAGTGGATATGAGTTCTAATAAAGACCAGTTAGACAAAGATTTATTTACTATTGTAATATGTGTTTTTGTTGTTATCCATGTAAGCATTAAGGGATGGTGTTAGAAGTAATGCTTCCATGTCATGTGTAGTTTTCATTGTGATTCCCTAGGTGTCTGTTAGGCCCTTATACTACTAGTGTAACCCCTTATTGTTATAAGTACAACCCCTTGTTATATTGATGTACCCATGTAGTGCCCATATTTTTACTATTGTGCCCCATAGAAGCCCACTATTGTTATTATTGTGCCCTTACATTATTACTATTATCTGGGCTCTGATTATATTATGACCCCTTAGACTCCTATATATATAGAAAGGAGGTCTTTTCATTTGTATCATCCAAGAATTATTCATTTATGTAATGTAAAGGAGGTTTCCCCCTCAAAGAGGCTGAATTCTAAGGCATTGATCTATCTTTTCTATCTTTTCTTGAGTTGGCTTCATAACATTTGGTATCAGAGCTTTCGATTCTAGGGTTTCACTGCTCCAAACAAGTCATCATGGAATTTTCGCTATAACCTTTTTTATGCGACATTTCAGAGGCTAAAACAAAAGCCCATTTGAGGAGATATCATTTTGAATCTTGGGTCCGAATTTCAAAGCATTGTGCGTTATCTTTATGGAGATATGATCTGAGGAAGTTGGTTTTTTTGCAGACTCCTAAATTACATTCCAAATAGGTGACCTAGGGAAAATCGTCATAACTTTTTCTCTGAGCATCAGATTTAGATTTGTAACAAGCTACAGAAAGAGGATGGAATTTAGTTTCCTGTATATATCATTCAAAGCCAAAGGTTGAAACAGTGACACGTGGCACATCGTACACGTTTGCTCTACTGAACTAGTCTATAATTAGGTCACTGTGGGAAATTTGGCATAACTCTTCCTTGGAGAATCCAATTTGGATCAGACTAGTGGCATTGGAAATAGGACACAGAGGGCTACTATAAATCACAATTTCAGAACTTAAATATCCAAAATTACAGAGTTACAGTCGTTTCAAGATTGAGCTCCTAAAATCAAGAAGAAGCAAGATGAGGAAGTTTGATGGCAAGGATCTGGTAAATTGGATACTTCAGATGGAGCAATATTTTGATCTACATGGTGTACCACTATTAAAAAAGGTATGTATTGCATCTTCATATTTAGAACCGAATCAATTTTTATGGTATGAAGGGCTTTGTTCTCATAAACAACTTGTTACATGGTCAATTTTCACGGAGGAAATGATAGCACATTATGAGGATAGAAAGAGCAACACCACAACAATTGGTAATAGTAAAAGGGCTTTGTTACATAATGGAAAGTAAAATTATGGCAACAAGGAAGTCTACCCCTCACAACTATAAATATAGAAGTGTTGTTTCTTCTAGTCTTCCACAACCTACAATGATTACACCACAACAATTGGAAGAAAAAGGAGAAAAGGGGCTTTGTTACAATTGTGATTGCAAATGCACTAAAGGTCATAAGTGTGCTGAGAAGAAATTCTTTTACATAGAGTATGAAGAGGAGGAAGAAAAGGATCAAGAAACATCAAAAGAAGAGGATATACGCCAGGACCCAACCCTAGAGAAAGAAGAAATGAATCAAACCATATCGTGTAAGGCATTGCCAAGAATTACCACTCCTCAAACTCTCAAGATAGAAGGACATATCAAGAAGAAAAAGGTGCAAGAAGTGAAATATCACATCAAGAAAGAAGAAATGAATCCAACCATATCTTGTAATTCATTGGTCGGAATTACCACTACTCAAACTATCAAGATAGAAGGGCATATCAAGAAGAAAAATGTTCAAGAAGTGAAAGATCACATCGAGCATCAAGAAATGAATCTGACCATATGTTGTAAAGGATTGGAAGAAATTACCACTCCTCAAGCTCTAAAGATAGAAGGACATATCAGGAAGAAAAAGGTTCAAGCAATGAAAGATCACATCGAGCATCAACAACAAGTTCTCCAACTTCTAAAGGATAATGCCACTTTGGTGCAATACTACATGTAGGTCAACATCGTAGTGAAAATTTTTTTGATGTAGGTGATTGGGTATTTTTACTATTACATCTCAAGAAAGATATTTATGAGAAGGAAATGTTGGCAATACTACATGCACTTAAGAAATGGCAACCTTACCGAATGGGAAGAAACTTCAAGGTAAAAGTGCATCATGATAGTATTAAATACTTTTTAGAACAACTATTATCTTTAGAAGAACAGAAAAAATGTGTCACAAATATCTTGGGTTATGGCTTTGATATCATCTATAGAAAATGGAAGCAAAATTTTGTTGTAGATGCACTCTCAAGAAAGGATGAGGATGTGGAAGCATTGTTTTGTGCTATTTCTATTATCCAACCAAATTGGATAAATGAAGCAAGGGATGAATGGAATAAGGACAAAAAAGTATGGCCACTTATACAAAAGTTGCAAAAGATCCCAATTCAAACAATATTGCCAGAAGTTGAAGAGGAAGGAAAAATCATATTGGAACCTGGAGCAGTCATAGAAACAAGAACTCGACAGCTACGAAAACAACCAATTTCAGAGTATCTCATCACGTGGAAGAACTTACTCGCTGAAGATTCCACATTGGAGGACAAGAATTTTATATAGAAGCATCAAGAACTACTCAAGCATTGCGGACAACACGTTTTGAAGGAGAGGGGCATGTTAGGCCCTTATACTACTAGTGTAACCCCTTATTTTTATTAGTAAAACCCCTTGTTATATTGATGTACCCATGTAGTGCCCATATTGTTACTATTGTGCCCCATAGAAGCCCACTATTGTTATTATTGTGCCCTTACATTATTATTGTTATGTTGGCTTTGATTATATTATGACCCCTTAGACTCCTATATGTAGAAATGAGGTCTTTTGATTTGTATCATCCAAGAATTGTTCATTTATGTAATGTAAATGAGGTTGCCCCCTCAAAGAGGTTGAACTCTAAGGCATTGATCTATCTTTTCTATCTTTTCTTGAGTTGGTTTCATAACAGTGTCAATCTAGAAGCTGTTGGTTCCTATGTTATGAGTTGGAGTTGAGTCATGTACGAGTCACAATTTGTTGGAGTCAGTGATCAAATTCTTATATATTTAATAGAGTGTGATTTATGTTGCGTAAACAATTTCGTCATCTCTCTCATATTTCTAAAAGAAAAATATATTTATTTTTGGAGGATTGTTTAGGATCCAAACGTTCTCCCATATACAAGTTGTGGAATAATTCCATGAGGAAAAATTATAAGTAAATATCCTTGTTTGGAAGTGTACTTTGATTGTTTTCAACCCCTATAATCCTCCTCCTCCTTATGCCCAAGAGCATAGATAGTGAAACAATTTTTCAACAAATGAGGATAAATAATCAATGGTGGTAGCATTTTTTAAAGATTCAATCCTAACCATCTTGCATCACTAGTTCATTAAAAGATATCTATAATGGAATTATTTTTCTTGAGATAACTTCCAATCTCACAGTGGCCAAAGCTCTTGATTTTAAAATAATGGACGGTGGCTAAAGATACAAATACTGCATATATTGATCAAAATACCATTTCATGGAATCGTACTTAGTTATGAAACAAGTATGGGACTCCAAAAATATTAATTGGTCCCAAAAGAAATATATATATTTGATGACATCTTTCTACCAATCTTAGTTCTAGGATATCATCCTTCCAACCATTTTTTCTCCAATTGAAATGCTCATTAGGAGGGATATTTAATGCAAAAGCATCCACAAAGTTTTGGAGTACAAAAAATGGTCCATTTTACTAGATAAAAAAAATTGGCATTAGATTTTTTCCCTTGCCACAAAACTTTACAAATCTCTTGGGATATTTTCCTATGAATCTCCAGTGGGTCTAGAATGGTTGACAATTCAAATAGATAAAGAGTTGATAAGGAAACATGAATGAAAACCAAACACCTAGTAGGGTTGAGTGGGTTGCATCCCCATTGCTCATATTTTCATTTGAATTTAGAGATAATTGGTGCCCAACACTCATAAGAATGGGATTTCAAGATTAAAGGAATGCTAAGATATTTAAAATAGTTCCATTTTTCTACTATAGAGAATCGAAATATATGATTCATAGAGCTCAATAAATTTTTATTGACATTCCATGTATAAATTTTACTTTTTCCTTTATTAACCATCCCATTAGAGGTTTGAAAAAAAATTCCAAGAACTATTTAGAATCTGGTCACAATTGTTACATAGCACCTCCAAACAATAACATATTTTATGCAAACTAGGCATGATTGATGTTTTTGATACCTTGCCCAAATTGAATACCTAGGAGAAATTATCTTCTCCTTTAATAGTCCATTCATCTACCCAAAGAGTCTTCTAATGATTATGATAAATAAAATTGGAGAAAGACGAATTCCTTACTACAATCCTCTTGGTTCTCTGAGAAAACTAGTTGGACTTCTATTGACAAAGGGAGCTATCCAAAGACTCGAGATGAAAAAGGAAACCTATTGAATTACCTTTTCTTCAAACCCAAATTGTTTCATTACTAAAAATAGGAACTAATGGAAAACCCAATCAAGGGCTTTAGCCATATCAAATTTGATGAACATCCATTTCTCCTGTCAAGCTTAAAAAAATGATGATAACCACAATTTGTTTACTTCTAACAAATCCACCTTGAATTTCGTATATAAGCTTTGGAAGTAGGGGTTTCATCCAAAGTGCTATAATTTTGGTGATCTATTTATAAGACATCTTACAAAATGAGATCGATCAAAAATTAGAGAAATAATATGATTTGAATTCCTTGGAAACTAATGCTATAAATGATTATTTGATTCCTCCTCTAATATTTGTATACTTAATATCATAACTATCATTCTATATAATTCATATTTTATGATATCCCAACATTGTTGATAAAAATGAGTTGAAAATCAATCTCATCCCGAAATGGTTTCTCTAGGTTGAGGGAGCTTATAATTTCCAAACATCCTCCTCCAAAATAGGGCACAACTGAGAATCAATATCCTCTTGGGATACCAAGTGGGGAATATGATCCAACATACCATGCAAATATTGGACTTTCTTTTTTCAATTTGAGATAAATCTATAATATTCTCCCCATCCAAAGAGATTGATTTGATATTATTTTTCTAGATCATAATTTTGGCCTCATTATGAAAAAATTTATCACTTTTTACTCCGCTTGTAACCACATGATACATGATTTTAATCTCCATTCTTTTTTCTCTTCCCAAAGAACCTTATAATATTTTCCAGAAGAATTATTTTCCTCCACAAGAATATCCTTTGAGATGGGAGTACGCTCCATTTCCTATTACAAGGCTTCTAGATAATTTTTATAAATATGCACTGAGTTTTTTGTGTCTAGATGATTTTTTGGAGTGCCATAAATCCATTTCCCACAAGATTGTAGAACGAATTCTCTAACACTAAGCTTAGAGAGCCACAACAAATTAAAGTGGAAAATAAAAGGGATGTAATCCACTTCAAGGTAAATTTGTTGAGTGATCAAGAGGTGATTTGAGTCACTCCAACATAGAATTTGTGAAGAAACCATAATATTTTGATTTAAAAATGAGTTTTCTAATACAAACATATCCAAGTGGGATGTTATATTACTAAGGCCAAGCCATATATTACTCCAAGTAAATTTATTTTCCTGAGGTATGATACCAACAAACCCAATTTATTAATGAGATCTTCCATCTGATCTTGAAAAGGATCACAAACTAGATATTCTCCTTTTTTCTCCCATTGGTGAAGATTAGTATTAAAATATCATCCAATATTTCAATTTTGACTCAATTCTAAATCCTCTAGAGAGTATAAAGAAGACCAACACTCTATTTTTTATTAATAATTAACTAGCATATAATCTTTCATGAGACAACATAACTTTTGACTTTGCAAGAGACAAACAACCAATCAATGTAGCATGATTTGAAAAGACAGAAAATGTAAATGGGAGGAAGACCATACTATGTGCAAACCTCATAAAGTGTCATGAGAGTTGAATTCCCAGACTTCACATCCTCGCAGGAAATTAGAACAATTTATAAGGGCTTCTTGTTCCCCCAATTTTATCTCATAGAGAAAGAGGATTAGGGATTATTCTTTCATTACTACATTTTTAACTTCTGTCATTCTCTTTTCTAATATATATCCATTATAGTTCTAGGAGAGAATTTTCACTATTTTCTAGTGGACTTGGAACCCCCTTGCATAGGGGAAAGACCACTTCATTCTCTATATTTCTTAAGGATCTATTGAAATGCAACCTATAGGGACTTTTGGGATGTCAACTATTTGTATTTCTCTACTTGCACACTTCTCACATTCTTGTTGTTTTGTGCCATAATTTCCTAGGCAATTTCCTAGTGTTTTATTTTTCTCCTCCTCATTTTTAATTCATCAAACCAAAGATAGAGGATCATTAAGGATTTTGTGATTTTTTTTTCAAAATTGAAAACTTATTTCTCCTTTGGGTCATCTTTCACTTCCATTTCAATTTTTTTTAGAGTGGGTACATCCTATGAGGTAAACATATCTATATTTTGGTCCTTGAATATCCTTCATAAAGGATCTTAAGGAGGATTCTCATGATGTTTCAGGTTAGGATTTCCCCTTCTTCCTCCACTTGATTTAGGACTTGAAGCTTATACATGTGATACCTTAAACCTTTGATCTTACTAAGGGAGGATTTTTCACCTAGATTGGTCACTTTTTTAAGTGAAGAGGTGACTTTAAGCCTTAATCCATTACCTTTAAGGATTTTTGTAGCTACATTTTATTGAGTTCCCTTCCATTGTTTTGCTCTCCACCATTGTTCCCATTATTCATTACTTTTTTAACTTCTTCCATTTTTTGGTATCTTTGAGCAAAATTCCCATACTCATGGTATATCTTGAATTTAAATGGAATATATTCTTAATCCACCTCTTGGAAATGACATCAATTATCTAGCTAAAGGTTTATTATTATGGAAAGCCCTTGATTCCCATACTCATGGTATATCTTGCATTTAAATGTAATCTATTCATAATCCACCTCGTGGAAATGACATTAATCTAGCTAAACGTTTATTATTATGGAAATTCCTTATTAAACGTTTATTATTATGGAAAGCCCTTGTTGTGCTGAGAGGCTCTCTACAACCCATTATAGGATTGATGTTTAGGTGTAATGGGAAGTTTGTGAACATTTTCACATGTCTTCTTGATATGTTGAATTTATTTAATATGTTAAAAGTTATATAGAACCAGTATGGGGGAGATGTTGTAGTGTAGTAAAAAGTTTAAAATTAATAAAAGTAATAAAACTCAATTTGTTACATTTTTAATTTTGATTGTATTAATAATTATATATTTTTTAATAAAAGAATTCTAGATATATATATATATATAGTAAAATATAAATAGTTTTTAGATAAAGGAAATCATCTATTATTTATTTATATATATATAATATGATTATATATATATATATATTATATTACATTAAATATATAACTTATAAGTAGCAACAATAGCTTAAGATCCATTTTACCTTATAAAATCGAATAATGATTATGGAAGCTTATTTAGATTAAATTAATAAGCACATTGAAACATTAATACTTACAATAAACTTACAATATAAATTTTTTTCCATAAATAGTATTAACTTGTAAATAGGATTCTTTACAATACCATGGTTCATCAATACAATATGCCTATAAACAATGATGGGACCAACCCTGATCACTTACAACATATAATGAATTTTGATTGCAAGGTTGATTATTTTGTGGTTGATTGGTTTTATGGCGCAGTATGGGGAGTTAATGTGGTGAGGACAATTGTCCTTTCCTCGGGTTCGCTTCTCCCACCTCTTCACTATACCGAAGAAATGTAGGTTTTAACCCTATACAGAAATTAGCTACATACGAATTCTAAAACATAGAAAATAAACAATAGCGAGAGCATAACACATAAAACACATATAGACAAAGATTTTCCCTTGATCTCAAAATCGGGACTACTAGCTTGATTTTTCATTATGTTCCTTTCAATGTTACAATACATATTTATACATGCCTAAGCATACAATACCATGGACTAAAAAACCATAGCATCCAAAAACATGTGCGAAAATCATGCACAAAACCATAGGTCGGTCCACCCATCCTAACATAGGGTCAAAAACCAAAACCTTTTGGGGTGCTTCCGCAGACCTGATAAAGTGGGGTTACAGATATGCCTCATAACCCCTGTGAGCCCCCCTGGCTACACAATCGACACAATGAAGGGGGGATCTACTCCCCCTCTAACCCCCCGTTAACTACGTGGGATACTCGTAGAAAGAATATAACACAACCCAATATTCTCCCACTTGTTGTTTCCATTCCACAGGGGGCCACAAGAGAGCTTAGTCATTTTTCTAGCCCTAAAATTCCCATTGTCTCTCTACATGAAGAAAACTTCTTAGAGCTCACAGATTTTGTCAATGCATCTACGGTATTCTTCAAAGTGTCCACCTTTATCGGTACCACCTTTTTGTCTTCTATCATATCCCTCACAAAGTGATACTGAACATTAATGTGCTTTGTCTTTGAATGATATGCAGGGTTCTTTTCCAAGAAATTTGCACTTTTGTTGTCACAGTATATCCTTATAGCTCCTTGTACTAACCCCATACTTGAACACAATCGTTGCAACCAAACTACTTCCTTGCTTGCATGAGTGGCTGCCATGTATTCTTCCTCTGTAGTTGATAGTGCCACTACAGATTGTTTCTTACTCATCCAACTGATTGCACCTCCAAGTAGGTTAAACACATACCCACTTGTAGATCTTCTCTGATCCAAATCTCCAAACCAGTCTGCGTCAACAAAGCCACGAATATCCAACATTCTTTCCAATCTTCATCTTCCTTGGTAGCACAAACCATAATCGCTAGTGCCATACAAATACCTGAAAACCTGCTTCACTGCTATCCAGTGCTCCTTCCCTAGTTTTGACATAAACCTTCTCAATACTCCCACTACATGTGCAATGTCTAGTCTAGTATAGACCATTGCATACATCAAGCTATCGACTGCACATGCATATGGAACACGGGACATTTCCTCTCCCTCTTCTTGTGTCTTAGGACACTGTTCAACAGATAACCTCACACCTACAAGAATAGGAACCTTCCCCTGTTTACTATCCTACATATTAAACCTCTGCAGTATTGTCTCGACATAGTTCCTCTGGTTTAACCAGAGCTTCCTCTTTGCCTGATCTCTTTTACTTTCCATGCCCAAAATATAGTTTGAAGCACCAAGATCTTTCATGTCGAATTTTGAGGACAATTGGGTCTTCAAATCTTGGATAACTTCTTTGTCATTTCCAACCAGCAACATATCATCCACATACAAGACTAGATAAATAACACGGTCACCAATTAATTTAAAGTACACATAATGATCTTCTTTGCTTCTGGTGAAGCCAAGTCCCTGTATAAATGTATCAAATTTCTGATACCATATCCTTGGTGACTATTTTAACCCATACACAGACTTCTTTAACTTGCATACCAGTTCTTTCTTACCCTTCACCGCAAAGACTTCAGGTTGCTTCATGTATATTTCCTCTTCCAGATCCCCATGAAGAAATGTTGTCTTCACATCCATCTGTTCTACCTCAAAATCAAAAGCAGTGGCAAGAGATAAAAGTAATCTAATAGAAGTTACCTTGGCAATAGGAGAAACTATATCACTGAAATCAATTCCCGGCACCTGGGAATAACCTTTTGCTACCAACCGAGCTTTGTATTTCTCCACCTTTCCTTCTACATTTGTCTTCTTCTTGAACACCCATTTGTTGCCAATGGGTTTCCTTCTGGCCAATAATTCCACAAGATCCCAAGCCTCATTTTTGTGCAAAGATGCCATTTCATCAACCATGGCCTCTTTCCAGAGTTTACTATCCTCTAAATCTACTGCTTCCTTCATAGTTCTGGGATCATCGTCAGTAATAGATAAAGAAAAATTTGAATAGAAAGCAGATGGACTATACCTTTCTGGCTACCTTCTTCCTCAAACTAATCTTCTCACACCCAGATTTTTTGGCTCTTCATTTTTTGATTCCTCCTCTGCTGTGGAGTCTGATTCTTCCTCCTTAAGCTCAAACTCTATCTTCTCAGGTTCCTTTGGTTGGACTTCATGTTTAATAACATCTTTTACTTCTCTGAACACCACAGCTCAGCTATACACAACCTTTTGTGTGACTAGGTTCCAAAGCTTATAACCCTTTAAACCATCCATATACCCAATAAATATGCACTTTTCAGATTTACTATCCAACTTGGTTCATTTCTCCTTTGGAACATGTATGTATGCATCACATTCAAATACCCTCAGATGTGAAAGAGAGCGCTTTTTACCAGTCCATACCTCTTGTGGAGTCTTATCCTCCAACGTTGATGAAGTTGACCTGTTGACCA